>ONZH01026451.1:0-16050 GCA_900303285.1 Rhinella marina | reverse complement strand
CCTCCCTGGCGCCGAACGAAGGACAGGGAGTCTGAAAGCCAGACTGTCCAGCTAAAACTGGACTCCTGGCCACCCTATAGCGGAGTGCTGTGGAGGTCGTAGTTAAGGGGATGGTCCGGTATGGAGGTCAGTGTTAAGAGACAGAGTGCTGTAGAGGTCACTGTTAAGGAGGTGGGTTATTGTGGCAATTCTGTTAAGGAGATGGGGTACTTATAAATGTGTGGTCACTGTTAAAGGGACAGGCGCTGTGGAGGTCACTGTTAAGAGGGCAGGCCACTGTGGAGGTCACTGATACAGGGGCGGGCACTGTAGAGGTCACGGTTAAGGGGGCAGGGGACTATGGATGCCACTATTAAGGGGGCAGGTCGTTGTGGATGTCACTGTTAAAGGGGCGGGCACTTTGCAGGTCACTGTTAAGGGGGCAAGGGACTGTGGAGGCCACTGTGATGGAGAACACTGTGGGTATCTTTTAACCTCACACACAAACATTAAATGTATGCTAGTATGATTATATAACTAACCACCAGAGGGCAGGCTATATGATTATATATCTAACCACTAAAGGGAACCCTACATATTATGAATCTGACCACTCCAGAGTTGAGCACACTACATATTATCTTGTTGTAATTATGTTGCACAGCACTGCAGAATATGTTGGCACTATATCAATAAAGATTATTATTATATCATATTATCAAATTGACCACTAGAGGGCACACAGAGTATTATACATTATAGTAATGTTGATGGTCACTTACCTTTATAGGGAAATAATCCCTGAGGTATCTCCAAATCACGCTCTTCTGCAGCCAGGGACTCTTCCTGCCCCCCTGGCTGGGGGTGTCCCAGTCTATGAACCACCACACTGCATACAGGACACTGACGATCCAGAACCGGGTGAAGAGAAGAGCAAAGAACAGGATGATGCAGGTCTGCGCTGAGAGGAGAAAGGCCACGGCCGCAGGTCAGTAATGGGGTCCATAGTATGGCCTACCTCATCTATAATAACCCAGCATGTTATAATAGTCCAGAAAAATAATACTCTATCACATTGTGACAGTGCTGCATTCTATAATAGTCCAGATGATTATAATAGTCCCATTATGATACGATAAGGTCCAGCTTATAATAGTCCGGCATTTTATAATATTACAGTAGTATAGCCCAGCAGATTATATATATATAATTGGTTAAGCAATTATTATATAGTCCCATCGAAAGATTATAATAGTCCAGAAGATTATAATAGTCCAAATGATTATAATAGTCCAGAATATTGCAATAGTCCAGAAGATATAATAGTCAGAAGACTATAATGGTCCAGATGATTATATAGTATAATAGTCCAGTATTATAATAGTCCAGAAGATTATAATAGTCCAGATGATTATAATAGCCCAGAAGAAATCAAGATTATAAGTCCAGAACATTATGATAGTCAAGAAGATGATTATAATAGTCCAGAAGACTATAATGGTCCAGGATATGATTAATAATAGTCCATTAGATAGTAGATTATAATAGTCCAGATGATTATAATAGCCAGAAGATTATAATAGTCCAGAAGATTATAAAGTTATTATAATACGCCAGAATAATAGTCCAGATGATTGTAAATAGTCCTGAACATTATAATAGTCCAGATGATTAGAATAGTCCAGATGATTATAATAGTCCAGAAGATTGTAATAGTCCAGCATTTTATAATATTACAGGTTAGTAGCCCAGCTACTGGAACATTATAATGGTCCAGCAGATGCTAATAGTTTGGCAGTTTATAACAGTTTAGCATCTTACAATACTACAGCAGAATATAACGGACCAGCGTTTTATAATAATCTGGCATTTTATAGCGGTCCAGAAGAATATAATAGTCCTACATTTTATAATATTGTAGCAGATTATAATAGTCCGGCGGCATCATCAGAGGAACGTGTGATATAAATTACACAGACCGGAGGAGATATGTGACAGACATTACTGATGGTTACTGTATAACCTCTAACTAGCCTAAAATGGCTGATAACCGAGAGAAAAAAGCACTAGAAACACCATAAGTCTCACACACACCATGTACAGTGTCACCCCCTAAGTGCCATCCTCAGCCCCCCGTGATCCCTCAGTGTCATCCCCGCAGTGCCATCCTCAGCCCCGTGTACAGTGTCACCCCATAAGTGCCATCCTCAGCCCAATGTGCAGTGCATAGGTCAGCCCCTCACCCCAGTGTCCATAAGTGCCATCCTCAGCCCCCCATGTGCCATCCTCAGCCCCGTGTACAGTGTCCCCCCATAATGCCATCCTCAGCCCCATGTGCAGTGTTCCCCCATAAGTGTCCATCCTCAGCCCGTGTACAGTGTCATCCCCATAAGTGCCATCCTCAGCCCAATGTGCAGTGTACCCCATAGGTGCCATCCTCAGCCCGTGTACAGTGTCCCCCATAAGTGCCATCCTCAGCCCCGTGTACAGTGTCATCCCCATAAGTGCCATCCTCAGCCCATGTGCTACCTCATCCCATAAGTGTATCCTCAGCCCCAGTTACAGTGTCACCCCATAAGTGCCATCCTCAGCCCCGTGTACAGTGTCATCCCCATAAGTGCCATCCCCATACAGTGTCATCCCCATCATCCTCAGCCCAATGTGCAGTGTTACCCCCATAGGTGCCATCCTCCGTGTCAGCCCCGTGTACGTGTACACCCCCATAAGTGCCATGCCATCCTCAGCCCCGTGTACAGTGTCATCCCCATAAGTGCCATCCTCAGCCCAATGTGCAGTGTTACCCCCATAGGTGCCATCCTCAGCCCCGTGTACAGTGTCACCCCCATAAGTGCCATCCTCAGCCCCGTGTACAGTGTCATCCCCATAAGTGCCATCCTCAGCCCAATGTGCAGTGTTACCCCCATAGGTGCCATCCTCAGCCCCGTGTACAGTGTCACCCCCATAAGTGCCATCCTCAGCCCCGTGTACAGTGTCATCCCCATAAGTGCCATCCTCAGCCCAATGTGCAGTGTTACCCCCATAGGTGCCATCCCTTCAGCCCCGTGTACAGGTGTCACTCCCTCATAGGTGCCATCCTCAGCCCCCAGGTACCAGGTCACCCCCAAGGGCCATCCTCAGCCCCGTTGTACAGTGTCACCCCCCATAAGTTGCCATCCTCAGCCCAATGTGCAGTGTCACCCCCATAAGTGCCATCCTCAGCCCAATGTGCAGTGTCACCCCCATAAGTGCCATCCTCAGCCCAATGTGCAGTGTCACCCCCATAAGTGTCATCCTCAGCCCAATGTGCAGTGTCAGCAACCAGTGGGAGTCTCAGAACGGTGACCCCCACAAATCGAAGCCTTCTGACATGTCACGTGCAGTCACTCTCATTATAATGAAGATGTCTGCCACTTGATCACATAGCCAGAGTGTCAATATCTCACTGTTTTTAAGATCTCTGCTTTCTGTCAATGAATGGAAAAAGTCTTGTTTACCTGCTTACACTACTGACTGGTTGGTTACAATATATTGTAGGTAATGCTATCTGATACTGAACTGATATATTGTAACAAACCCTCTGCTGAGTAAATGTAACAGTAAGGATGTTTATTATAACAGGAGACCTTAGAGGTGGCGGAGTGTAACCTCCTCCTCCAGGGCTCAGGTGCAGCCGCATCCTCAGATGTATAATGTATGAAAGGTCCCGACCCCCGATGCCCCTCGTGTACAGGAGACGCTGTCAGGTCATAGCAGGGAAGACACCGTGTCGCCTGGTGCCCATCCCCCACCCAGACCCCTCTCCTAGTGACAGTCAATGAGCCTCATGTTACTGGAAATGTGAAGGGAGTCACTGTAGAAACAGGCAGGAAAGCTGGGTGACAGACAGTATCACACATGATTGGATTAGATACACAGCTCGGCAGACAGTATCACACAGGATAGGATTATACAGTGCCTTGCGAAAGTATTCACCCCCTGGAACTTTTCAACCTTTTGCCACATTTCAGGCTTCAAACAAAAAGATAGAACATTTTACATTTTTGGTGAAGAATCAACAACAAGTGGTCACAATTGTGAAGTGGAACGAAATTTATTGGATCATTTCAACTTTTTTTGTAATAATAAAACTGAAAAGTTGTTCGTGCAAAATTATTCGGCCCATTTCCTTTCACTCCAGAAGTTGATCTCTGATCTCTGAATGATCCAATGTCGTCCTAAATGACTGATGAAGATACATAGAATCCACCCGTGTGTAATCAAGTCTCCGTATAAATGCACCTGCTCTGTGATAGTCTCAGGGTTCTGCATCATGGAGACCAAGGAACACACCAGGCAGGTCCTGATATTGTTGTGGAGAAGGTTAAAGCCGGATTTGGAGACCAAAAGATTTCCCAAGCTTTAAACATCCCAAGGAGCACTGTGCAAGCGTCATATTGAAATGGAAGGAGTATCAGACCACTGCAAATCTACCAAGACCCGGCCGTCCCTCTAAACAAGGAGAAGACTGATCAGAGATGCAGCCAAGAGGCCCATGATCACTCTGGATGAACTGCAGAGATCTACAGCTGAGGTGGGAGAGTCTGTCCACAGGACAACAATCAGTCCAACACTTCACAAATCTGCCCTTTATGGAAGAGTGGCAAGAAGAAGCCATTTCTCACAGATATCCATAAAAAGTCTGGTTTACAGTTTGCCACAAGCCCCTGGGAGACACCAAACATGTGGAAGAAGGGGCTCTGGTCAGATGAAACCAAATTCAGACTTTTTGGAAACAATGCAAAACGATATGTTTGGTGTAAAAGCAACACAGCTCATCCCCCTGAACACACCATCCCCACTGTCAGACATGGTGGGGGCAGCATCATGGTTTGGGCTTTTCATCAGCAGGGACAGGGAAGATGATGGAGCCAAATACAGGACCATTCTGGATGAAAAGACCTGAGACTAGGACGGAGATTTATCTTCCAACAAGACAATGATCCCAAACATAAAGCAAAATCTACAATGGAATGGTTCAAAAATAAAGGTCTCCAGGTCTTAGAACGGCCGAGTCACAGTCCAGACCTGAATCCAATGGAGAAGATGTGGAAAGAGCTGAAAACTGCTGTTCACAAACGTCTCCATCCAACCTCAAAGAGGAAGAATGGGCAAGAATTTCATCTCTAGATGTGAAAACTGATAGAGACATCCCCCAAGAGACCGCAGCTGGAATCGCAGCAAAAGTATTAATGCAAGGGGAAGAATAATTTTGCACGCCCCACTTTTCAGTTTTATTATTACAAAAAAAGTTTAAATGATCCAATAAATTTCGTTCCACTTCACAATTGTGACCCACTTGTTGTTGATTCTTCACCAAAAATGTAAAATGTTATATCTTTTTGTTTGAAGCCTGAAATGTGGCAAAAGGCTGAAAAGTTCCAGGGGGTGAATACTTTCACAAGGCACTGTAAACACAGCTCAGCAGACAGTATCACACATGACAGGATTAGATACACCGCTCACAGGCATTATCACACATGAGAGATTAGATACACAGCTCAGCAGACAATATGACACATGATAGGATTAGATACACAGCTCAGCAGATTGTATCACACAGGATAGGGTTAGATACACAGCTTGACAGACAGTATCACACAGGATAGGATTAGATACATAGCTCAGCAGACAGTATCACACATGATATGATTAGATACACAGCTCAGCAGACAGTATCACACAGGATAGGATTAGATACACAGCTCAGCAGACAGTATCACACATGATATGATTAGATACACAGCTCAGCAGACAGTATCACACATGATAGGATTAGATACACAGCTCAGCAGACAGTATCACATATAATAGGATTAGATACACAGCTCAGCAGACAGTATCACACATGATAGGATTTGATACAAATCTCATCAGGCAGTATCACACATGACATGATTAGATACACAGCTCAGCAAAGAGTATGACAAAGGATAGGATCAGATACACAGCTCAGCAGGCAGTATCACACAGGATAGGATTAGATACACAGCTCAGCAGACAGTATGACATATGATAGGATTAGATACACAGCTCAGCAGACAGTATCACACAGGATAGGATTAGATACACAGCTCAGCAGACAGTATAACACAGGATAGGATTAGATACACAGCTCAGCAGACAGTATGACATATGATAGGATTAGATACACAGCTCAGCAGACAGTATCACACAGGATAGAATTAGATACACAGCTCAGCAGACAGTATCACACAGGATAGGATTAGATACACAGCTCAGCAGACAGTATCACACAGGATAGGGTTAGATACACAGTTCAGCAGACAGTATCACACAGGATAGGATTAGATACACAACTCAGCAGACAATATCACACAGGATAGGGTTAGATACACAACTCAGCAGACAGTATCACACAGGATAGGATTAGATACACAGCTCAGCAGACAGTATCACACAGGATAGGATTAGATACACAGCTCAGCAGACAGTATAACACATAATAGGATTAGATACACAGCTCAACAGACAGTATCACACATCATAGGATTAGATACACAGCTCAGCAGACAGTATCACACATGATAGGATTAGATACACCGGCTCAGCAGACAGTATCACACATCATAGGATTAGATACACCGGCTCAGCAGACAGTATCACACATCATAGGATTAGATACATAGGCTCGGCAGACAGTATCACACATGATAGGATTAGATATACAGCTCAGCAGACAGTATCACACATGATAGGATTAGATACACAGTTCAGCAGGCAGTATCACACATGATAGGATTAGATACACCGACCCAGCAGACAGTATCACACATCATAGGATTAGATACACAGCTCTGCAGACAGTATCACACAGGATAGGATTAGATACACAGCTCAGCAGACAGTATCACACATGATAGGATTAGATACACCGTCTCAGCAGAAAGTATCACACATGACAGGATTAGATACACCGGCTCAGCAGACAGTATCACACATGATAGGATTAGATACACAGCTCAGCAAACAGGCTTAGATACATGGGTAACATATTTGCACCGCTCCTCTACTCGCAGTCAGACCTGGACCCCACAGTAAAATAGTGGAAACCTCTGCACGTTCTTACCCAGAGCCAGGAAGGAATACACCCACTGGAGCACTGACGCCGTCTGCAGCCTCCGTTGTAAGGGAACGGACCGCGGGGCAAATTCAATCGCCATGCTGTGAGCCCTGCGTGCAGAAAATGACCTCTTGCAGGCTGGATATTGGGGTTCAAAGTCTGCCTACTACCAGACGACGTGTTGCAATGTGAACGTCGTTCCTGCTCGGGGCGGTGAAATTCCGTGTAGTAAGCCGCCGTGTTTGCACATGGGACTGATCAGTGTGATGTCAGCCGTTATCTGCCTGGAGATTATACGGATCCATTCACCCTGCACATAAATGTCAATTAAGCACAAACTTATCAGTCACTGATACAGCCAATGCCATTAACCCTTTAATACCAAGAGGTTCGTCTACTCTGATTCGATACATTTTACCTGCGCCGATATTGTATTGGTCTGCAGTCTAGGATATTTATCTCACACAGATTTGTATAAACTGGATACAGTTGTAACAAACCCTCAGCGGTGAAACACCTGGGTTCAGGACAAGTTTTCACCCATTGAGCGTAAATATGTATGTTCATGACATCAAGCAGAGATCTTTGACAGTATATATTAAAAACTTCCACAGGGTTGTCTCACAAATTTATTTTACATAACAAATCTGAAAATGCTTCCCCCTCTGGCAGCTGTAAAGATATTGCCAGTAAGTCCCCCAGTTAATCTCCTTTCCCCTATGGCCTCTGTAAGTCTCTGGTAAGTTTCACTTTCAGCCTCCTTCCCTTTCTGGTAGCTGTAAATATAGTACCCATTTAAGTTAATAGTCAGTCTCCTTCTCCATCTGGCAGCCATAGTTATAATCACCACTAAATTACCCTGCAGATGGTTAAAGGGGTTTTCCAGGATTTTATTACTGATAAACTATCCTCAGGATAGGGCATCATTATCTGATCGGTGGGGGTCCAACACCCGGAACCCCCGCCGATCAGCTGTTTGAGAAAGTACCAGCGCTCTCGTGAGCGCCGAGGCCTTCTCCCCGCTCACCAATCACAGCGCCGTACATTGTATAGTGGCTGTGCTTGGTATCGCGCTCAGCACCATTCACTTGAATGGGGCTGAGCCGCTCCTAGGCCACGTGACCGATGAACGTGACACCACTGGCCTAGGAAAAGCTGAGAGAAGGCCTCGGCGCTCACGGGAGTGCCGGTGCCTTCTCAAACAGCTGATTAGCGGAGGTCCTGGCTGTCGGACCCCCACCGATCAGATACTGATGACCTACCCTCAGGATAGGTCATCGTGGCACTGTAGCGATGTCTCCCTGGCCCACCATTTCCTCTAATAATCAGAGGCCGGTGTCATCATTATGGCGTTACCTGAGCAGGGCTGCATAGAGCTGAGGGCACCAACTAGACAAAGTCTGTATCTTGCACTGCATCGTTGATATTAGAATGGAGGTAAGTATTTGAGTTTATTATTTTTACTTGGTGCTGCCTGAGGCGATCGCCTCACCTGACCTCATTGGTGGGGCACCCCGACTGTTACCACATAGTGCACTCTGGCTGAGAATAATTACTGTTGGTGGGACCCTTGGGAGGACTGTTACATTTTTTTTTGTTGTTTACGACACTATTACTATTTCCTGGGCACTGTTATTTTTTAGGGCACTGTGTGCCAATAATTATTGAAGGGGGCACTATCTGTGTGGTAACAGTATTTTCATGTGGACAGTTTCTGCAGTATAGTATTGGAAAGCTCAGTATTGGGGGTGGCAGGATGAGGTGTTCAGAAGGATGACGGAAAAGTAGGAAACTAAAATGTCTGTGCACCAAACTCCATAGAGACGAGAGATGGCTGAAAGAAGTCATCACGGTGGTCTGGGCTGAATGGAGAAGATAAGAAAAGGGAAGTCTAAATCAGTAAGAGGTAAGAGAGATGTGGCGCTGTATTACCCTGTATGTTTTAAGCACTATATGTAATGGTTTCCAAGTATGGCTTTAACAGAAGGGCTCGAGGGAAGGGCTTAGGATGAGAATTTGGCATGGGGGGTCATTAGAGTTTTCGCCTCAGGCATCAGAAAGGCTAGATGCACCCATATTTGCTTGTTGACAAGTCAGTCCTCAGAAGCAGCGGGTTCAGCTTGCTGTACATTGCTGTGAGGCTGCGCAGGCGCTGTCCTGTGACAGTCAGGACGTATTATACTCACATCTACTACCTCACCTCCAGAGTATGCTCTATTTTAAAGATTTCTGCTCTCGTTCTCGACATTGATTTTTTTTCTTGCACTTCACCATCATCTCCACTAGATGGCAGTCATTTAAAAAATGTTCTCTATTTTCTCAAACAGCTAAAATACTGTCTGATGATTGAGTCTGTGCAGTGTCTCGGATCACAAGCTGATAAAATGAAACAGACTCAATCTCTTAAATTAATTATATTTAAAATGTTATTTTTTAATGAAGGGGTTGACATTAAGAGGGTAACAAACCAAACCAGAACCCGAAGATAAAGCAGCGCCTAGTGGAGTCCATTAATCTGCCTTACATCATGGACCAGTGCAGAATAATGCTGCTATAGTGCTGCCCAGTTAATAGTGCCATCCTGTGCCCTCCCTTTACATGCACACCTGGCAGAGATGTGTGGAGGGGAAAGAGGCATAATCCACTACACCCATGCAGAACACATGCACACTCGGCTATGCCAAAGATGCATGTGTGTAAGGGATCAGGAATGTGCATGGGCACAGCCTAAGTCATTGCCAGTGCGTCCTATTATGTAACATGGCAAACTATGCTGTGAGACAGTAATAATTCCTGACCGACTGTCATTACAGTGCTGGTAGCTCTCCTGCCAAATACCTGCTGAGCCAAATACCAAGGGCCTCTTGGAACAAAGACTCTGCTTTCATGGCTCAGCACTTTCCCAGGAATGACCATTCATGCTTGACAGGATCCATTCATTATTTACTAGTCCTGAACTCAAGACCTGTCCATACAGGATTCTGGATGTGAAAAGCTGCTATATGACCGCCACTAAGTGTCTCAACTATAAATACAAGCCCTAGTAATAATAAGCCACACACCATACTATAGTGCTATATACTCTGAATGCCTCTCTAATCATATTTCAGGAACCCGTTACCAGTTGACGAACATTCTACAGAGATCAGTGGTTTCCCCTAATAAGAAATGAACTGTGTACAAGCTACCGGGACAAGTGGGGGAAGAAAAGAAAGAACCACTCTGAGAGCATTTCTGATTAACTAATGACATGAGATTAGTCATCACTTATAAGAGTATACAACTAAAACAATGCCCCCACGCACAATAATATAACTTCTAAAATACTGCCTCCTATGTATAAGAATATAACTATTATAATACTGCTCCTATGTACAAGAATATAACTACTATAATACTGCTCCTATGTACAAGAATATAACTACTATAATACTGCTCCTATGTACAAGAATATAACTACTATAATACTGCCTCCTATGTACAGGAATATAACTACTATAATACTGCTCCTATGTACAAGAATATAACTACTATAATACTGCTCCTATGTACAAGAATATAACTACTATAATACTGCCTCCTATGTACAGGAATATAACTACTATAATACTGCTCCTATGTACAAGAATATAACTACTATAATACTGCCTCCTATGTACAAGAATATAACTACTATAATACTGCTCCTATGTATAAGAATATACCTACTATAATACTGCTCCTATGTACAAGAATATAACTACTATAATACCGCTCCTATGTACAAGAATATAACTACTATAATACTGCTCCTATGTACAAGAATATAACTACTATAATACTGCTCCTATGTACAAGAATATAACTACTATAATACCGCTCCTATGTACAAGAATATAACTACTATAATACTGCCTCCTATGTACAAGAATATAACTACTATAACACTGCTCCTATGTATAAGAATATATAACTACTATAATACTGCTCCTATGTACAAGAATATAACTACTATAATACTGCTCCTATGTACAAGAATATAACTACTATAATACTGCTCCTATGTACAAGAATATAACTACTATAATACTGTTCCTATGTACAAGAATATAACTACTATAATACTGCTCATATGTACAAAAATAAACCAGCTATAATATTGCCCCATATGTACAAGAATAGTACTGCTACCTTTGGATGTGAAAAGTTATATGAGTTTTCGTATGTGTGTGGAGTTGTCATGTAAAATAGTAAGAATATTGAAGGCTATTGATTCTATCATGTAGTATTTGTAATATATCTTTTTTCCTCTCATACGATAATTTCATTCTTCTCATATTGTATCGGAAGAATGCTCATATTACGGTATTACTTTGGTTTTTCTGTAAGTGCTCAGTCTTCGAGCACAGCTGTGACAGATGGCTAAGTGCTGACCAGATTAATATTGCCCCAGATAGCATGCAGAGGTGACACCGCATGAGGGAGGAGGGGGACGAGTAGAACAGCACAAGTGAATGCGTGGATTATAGGAAACACATTAAAGAAGATTTTTACCAATTTCCTGTTTTTTTTTTAAGAGAACCCCCACCCATATGTGAATAATGAAGCTCTACCTTGCGTAAATAGAAATTCTCTAATATCTTCTCATTGTTGTAATTCATCCTGTAAAATGAATGTTCATCCTTGAACATTTTTTTGAAAGTGGATCAAAAATTATTTGCAGATTATGACTTTAAATCTTTATAGTGGCCAAGGCTCCATTTTTCTTGTACAGACCTTCAAATTCTCTGCCCAGGAAAGCATTATAAAATTCTGACCCATGTGTATCCACCACTAGGGGGAGCTCACTGCATTTTGTGTTATTATTCAACTCAATGTATACACGGTATGCAGTGAGCTCCCTCTAGTGGTGACTGTAGATTAACAGAATTTTATCATTTCTATGTAGAAGATTTGGACAAACTGAGCGTTGGCCTCTCATAAATGATGGAATTAATTAATGGACAATGTTGACATTAATAGGCAGACATCATAAAAACAATCCAGTCAAGTAAGTGCAGTGCAGCCCTACCTTCCTGTCCATCCGGCCCTTCCTCTTATGTGGTTATGAGGACTTTAAGGCACCTCAGGTTCTAGATCCTGGAAGGGAATATCCAGTAGGATTTTAAGTCATTGAACTTTCTACCTGGATTAGTTTGGTCCCTTTGTTCTGGAAAGTGGAGTTGGCCGGAGCCGCACCCCTCTGATACATGGGAATATACTGGACAATCTGGTTTATAACACTCTGGAGAAGGCTGACCACTGACACAATACATGTCACCATTATCTTCTGTTGGTCCTCATGGACCTTGTAGTCCCCATCACCAAGGGTTTGAGTGGAATGCATCTCTATTGGAGCAATAACATTAATATGGTCTTATTTTGGATGCCATTTTTCTTTATGCTACCCTACCAGCCTGCTTATGTTGGACAGGCAAGTCCAGGCACCTTCAGTGATCCAAACTCTGGCATGAATATAGGCCTCAACCACCACATAGTTCCGTAACACAATTTAGTATTTAGTATGACTTTAGTCTCCACAAGGAGGAACTCACTAGATACAAATTGATACAGCTTCAATTAACTGAATACTACAATACTACATCTGGTCTTCAGTCAGCTCCTAAGCTCCCCCTAGTGGTGACTTCAGGCAGCAAGAATGTGTTTCTTTTTTCTCTATGACTAAAGGGAAGTAGACGATTTGGAGCTTTGTAATATATATATATAATTTCTGTCTGTCTGTTCTTTACGCACGGACAAATGACTGCACCAATCTTCATCAAATGTGGATATACAGGTAAATCAGGTGCTTATACAGGTTTCAGATCTCTAGGATGTACCGTTCTTGAGATATTCACACATGAAAAATAATGGCACATGACCTGTATTAGCCAACAGAAGCTCACATGTCCTTCATTCATTTCCTAACTCACAGGGAGTGTTCCACAGGATTGGCACATAGGAAATGTGGTGCCAATATTAAAAAAGGGTCCAAAAACAGAGCCCGGGAACTATAGGCCGGTAAGTTTAACATCTGTCGTGGGTAAACTGTTTGAAGGTTTTCTGATAGATGCCATCTTGGAGTACCTCAATGAAAATAAGCAAATTACTCCATATCAGCATGGCTTCATGAGGGATCGGTCATGTCAAACCAATTTAATCAGTTTCTATGAGGAGGTAAGTTCTAGACTGGACCGCAGCGAATCAATGGATGTCGTATATCTGGACTTCTCCAAAGCATTTGACACGGTACCACATAAAAGGTTAGTATATAAAATGAGAATGCTTGGCCTGGGAGAAAATGTCTGTATGTGGGTAAGTAACTGGCTCAGTGATAGAAAACAGAGGGTGGTTATTAATGGTACATACTCAGATTGGGTCACTGTCACTAGTGGGGTACCACAGGGGTCAGTATTGGGCCCTATTCTCTTCAATATATTTATTAATGATCTTGTAGAAGGCTTGCACAGTAAAATATAAATTTTTGCAGATGACACTAAACTGTGTAAAGTAATTAACACAGAAGAGGACAGTACACTGTATATATAATACAGAAGATGGTATACTGTATATATACTACATAGGACAGTATACTGTATATATACTACAGAGGACAGTATACTGTATATATATTACACTACGTATATATATACAGAGGACAGTATACTGTATATATACTAAGGACAGTATACTGTATTATATACTAGGACAGTATACTGTATATATATACTACAGAGGACAGTATACCTGTATATATACTACAGTGACGTATACTGTATATATATACTACAGAGACAGTATACTGTATATATACTATATACTTATATTACTACAGAGGACAGTATACTGTATATATATAACTACATACTGTATATACTATGGTATATATATACTAGAGGACAGTATACTGTATATATACTACAGAAGATGGTATACTGTATATACACTACAGAGGACAGTATACTGTATATATACTACAGAGGACAGTATACTGTATATATACTACAGAGGACAGTACACTGTATATATACTACAGAGGACAGTATACTGTATATATATACTACAGAGGACAGTACACTGCTACAGATGGATGGTTGGATAGGACTGGAGGCTTGGGCAGAGGACCTAGGAATTTTAGTGAACAGCAAACTAAGCTGTAGAAACCAGTGTCAGACAGCTGCTGCCAAGGCCAATAAGATAATGGGTTGCATCAGAAGAGGCATAGATGACCAGGGGCGTAGCTATAGGGGAAGCAGGGGAAGCAGCTGCTTTGGGGCCCAGACCCACAAGGGGGCCCCTCAAGAGGAAAACTAAAAGATTTTATTGTCAGGGCCCCCTCAACAGTATTATACAATGACATTATATACAGTGACACTATAGGAAACGGATGGAGCGGCTGTCAGGCCTTGTCTGGGAGAGCTCAATCTTGACTAGCCACAAGAGTGAGGGTTGTATGTGAGTTGGGGGTTGCGAAGAAGTTTCTGGGGGGGGGCCCTGTTCAAAAATTTGCTGTGGTGCCCTGTTAGTTGTAGTTACGCCACTGTAGATGACGGTGATGAGAACATAGTCCTGCCACTTTACACATCACTAGTCAGACCACACATGGAGGACTGTGTACAGTTCTGGGCTCCTGTGAACAAGGCAGACATAGCAGAGCTGGAGAGGGTTCAGAGGAGGACAACTAAAGTAATAACTGGAATGGGTGGGACTACAGGACCCAGAAAGATTATCAAAATTAGGGTTATTCACTTTAGAAAAAGGACGACTGAGGGAGATGTAATAACTATGTATAAATATATCAGGGTCAGTACAGAGATCTCTCCCATCATCTATTTATCCCCAGGACTGTGACTGTGACGAGGGGACATCCTCTGCAGTCTGGAGGAAAGAAGGTTTGTACATAAACATAGAAGAGGATTCTTTACGGTAAGAGCAGTGAGACTATGGAACTCTCTGCCTGAGAGGGTGGTGATGGTAAGTTCACTATAAGAGATCAGAGGGGGCCTGGATGTATTTCTGGAGGTAATAATATTACAGGTTATAGTTACTAGAGAGGGGTCGTTGATCCAGGGAGTTATTCTGATGCTGATTGGAGTCGGGGAAGGAATTTTTTCCCTAAAGTGGGAGAAAATTAGCTTCTACCTCACAGGTTTTTTTGCCTTCCTCTGGATCAACTTGCAGGAAAACAGGAAGAACTGGATGGACGGAGGGGCTTTTTTTCGCGCTATAAACACTATGTTACTATGTTACTATGTTATTAATGTTACATACAAATGGTCACATGACCTTTTTAGCCAATAGAAGCTTCCAGGTCCTTCAGTCCATCTCAGTGACATACACACATACCCTGTTTCCCCGAAAATAAGACCTATACCTGATAATAAGTCCTAGCGCTATTTTGCCCTGTTTTTGAAGTAGGCTTAAAATATAAGCCCTACTTCAAAATAAGCCCTAGGTACATTGAGGATACACTGAGAATAGGGTTATGGTCCGGGCCCGGCGGGGCGCAGCCCGCAAGCGATTTTAATGGCCAGTCAGGGCCTCTCTCTGGTGGCGCTACCTGCGCAATGCTGCGTACTATAGTTACCTATACACACCCCTATAACCCTATCCGGCGCTGCAAGACCTCTCCCTTGTGATGATCCCACGGACGTGACTTTAGTGCCGGGTCTCGCGGGATCACGCCGATGACAGGATTGGGTGAGAAGAAGAAGTCCGGAGCGGAGTTTGAGTAAGTATATTTTTTGTCTGTGTGTGCATAGGGGCCAGGGCAAAAATGACCATACCAGTATAATTCAGGGGGGGCAAAAAATAAGACCTACCCCGAAAATAAGCCCTAACCTTTTTCAGACGAAAAAAAAGAAATAAGACCCTGTCTTATTTTCAGCTGAAACACGGGCATTTACACCAGGTTCCGGGGCCTGTGGATGTCT
>ONZH01026450.1:0-65364 GCA_900303285.1 Rhinella marina | reverse complement strand
TCAACTGCTCCTTCATCAGTAGGTACTGTGTCACCCTGCCCAGGACCACGGGCCTCTGCCCCCCTACATCACTTGGACGCCCACGTCCTCGACCCTTAGTCCTTGGGTTCAACATTTTGTGTAATCACTAAACTGTAGAATTAATATCTGAGGCCAAAAACTTATCCTCTAGACTGCGGATAGTGTACCACACACCACATAATTTTTCACTGGACTGTATTAAATGTATCTGAGAGAAAAAACGTATTCTCTAGACTGCCGCTAGTGTAACGCACACCACACAATTTTTCACTGCACTGTAGGATATATGAATGAGAGAAAAAAATGTATATTTTCTAGACTCCAGCTAGTGTGCAGCACATGACAGAATTTGTACTGCACTGTAGGATATATAACTGAGAGAAAAAACGTATACCCTAGACTGACGCTACTGTACAGCACACGACATAATTGTTCACTGGACTGTAATATATATAACTGAGAGAAAAAACATATTCCCTAGACTGCACTACAGATCTCAGCAAGCCAAGGTACAGCAGCCGCAAAAATGAGTACTGAGAGGACTTTGGGCAATTTCTTTTGGGTCTGTGTGGACCACGTGCTGTCCCTTCTGCCACCACTCGCTGTGCACAGCGTGCAGCCAAGATGGCGGTAGCTGAACTACAAGTCCCAGCCAGCAGCCGAGAGGAGGACAAAAAAAAGGTCGTTGTAGCCCTTAGAAGGACCGTTGGGTTCTTTGTGTATGATTCCTGCCTAACCACATTCTAATTTCACGCCCTAACAGTGTGCAGCCAAGATGGCGGTAGCTGCACTACAAGTCCCAGCCAGCAGCCAGGAGGAGACCAAAAAAAAGGTGCTTGTAGCCCTTAGAAGGGCTGTTGGGTTCTTTGTGGGTGATTCCTGCCTAACCAACATCTAAATTGAGGCCCTAACACTCTCCCTGACAGACAGCAGCTCTATCCCTAATCTCATGCAGCAGCCAGGAGGAGACCAAAAAAAAAGGTGCTTGTAGCCCTTAGAAGGGCTGTTGGGTTCTTTGTGGGTGATTCCTGCCTAACCAAAATCTAAATTGAGGCCCTAACACTCTCCCTGACAGACAGCAGCTCTATCCCTAATCTCATGCAGGCGGCGTCTGACGTTCACTGCCATTCTGTGTCAGGGTAAAATTTTAAGTGCTTCACCTGCTACCTCAGTCTCACTTGATCACTCTGGGTTCACTGCCATGCTGTGTCAGGGTAAATTTTTGGGTGGTTCACCTGCTACCTCAATCAAACTTGGTCAACAAGCTGTCACCACGCTGTGTCAGGCTTATGCCTGCATCGTGGGGCGGGGGATACGACAGCAGTGTCAGCATGGGCAGTGGTGTCACCCGCAGGCGGTGATGGACCTTCGTTGCACCTAGTTGGGTGCTTTACTAACATGTGATGGGCATGTGCCTTGCCCATCTTTGTCTGGGTCAGCACAATTGTCTTGAGGGTCACCACCAGGCTGTTGCCCATAATTTGGCATAATGGTACGATTAGGCAGCCTCAGAGGCATCCATGTATGCTGCCCCTGCTGTTTCCTGTCCATTTCCGTGGTGTTTCCATCATTTTCTGAGGTTTCCAGGTTTTCAAGCAACCTTCCCTGTGCAGAGCTTTGGTCCCCTGCAAAAAATGCTCGAGTCTCCCATTGACTTCAATGGGGTTCGTTATTCGAAACGAGCACCCGAGCATCGGGAAAAATTCGACTCGAATAACGAGCACCCGAGCATTTTAGTACTCGCTCATCTCTAGTCAGGATTAAAAAAGTTTTACTATTTTGTGTATACAGTAGCTCTTATGCAAACCTACATATATTAATGGTCACAAACTATAGGTGTTGTCTGATTCCGCTCTCTTACAATATGATTCTACTGTTTGAAAGCACAACATGCTGAATGGCTACACTATGTTAACCATGAAATGTATTAAAGCTGTCCATACATATTACACAAAACGTGGGCAAAACCATAACTGCCAGTGTTCTAATTTGTATGTGTAATGCAGCAAATATTCAGGAAGGAAAGATCTAGAATGCCTCAACATGCTCGTTAATTTGTTCCCATAAGGCAGCGACTTTAGTTGGAAGAAACAGCTGCCACTGAACAGTTATTTCATGCATTTGGTTGCCTTAAGGCATCATAAATTTATATGTGGATGTACAATGGTGACTGGCTTGCCCAGGCACACATTAATACAATGTTAGATCCCTCTCCAGCTGACATCAGCAGGGAGAAAGTAAAGGACTGCAAGGACCTTCAATGATGTCATGACCATGTGATCAGTCACATGGTTTAGGAGGAGACAGGCTGTTTGTGTAATCCTAACCATGTGACTGATCACATGGCCATGACATCATTGAAGGTCCTTGCAAGCTATGGTGAATGGAGTGTTTCTTCTCTGCCTGGGCCTGTTAATCAACAGAGCCTCTAGGAGCAGGGGTAACTCCCCTTGCACCTAGAGGCCTTATTAGCATAAAATAAAAGTTCATTTTATATAAAAAATGGGGGCACCAGTAAATAAAACAGATATATATTTGGAATCAGGTGACATTAGCACATCTCTAAAGTCAGCCTGATTCATACCGAAAAAACTGGTGACAGAAACCCTTTAAGTTTCATCCTACTCTACTCCATGTCATTTTTTATACAAAAAAGGTGCATTCTGTATATTCTACTTCCTATCTTGTCTCCTTATCTTCCTCCTTGTTTGAACTTTTAGTATGGAAAACAGGCTTAGTCTAGTTTTACCCTAGCATTTACCATCTCTGGCAGGCTGTTCGGGCAGGGAGCAGCCTTCAGGAGACATCTGGGTCCGGCACTGCCGGCCGCTACCTGACACCTGTCAGCCCCATTAGCTATAATGGGGACTGGCAGAGATGTGGCTGCAACCCAGCATTCGTCCAGACAATTCTTGAAATATTTGCCAGGTTGCAGTTGGATCTCTGCAGGTCCTCATTATAGTTAATGGGGCAGGATGGAATTCTGTCTGTGCCCATCAGTGACAGATCCGGCAGGCTGTTTTAGCCGGGATCTGTCAAATGCAGATGTGAAACAGACCTTAGGCTACTTTCACACTAGCATTTTATAATTCCGGTATTGAATTCGTCATAGGGGCTCAATACCGGAATAAAACGCTTCAGTTTTGTCCCCATTCACTGTCAATGGGGGAAAACTGAACTGAAGACAACGGAATGCTCCTAGCAGCATTCCATTCCGTCTTCAGACTGGAGTAAAGGTATATCTTTTAAAAAATATTATACTTTATTAGATACTTTTAAAATCTAATAGTCACACACATATACAATAGTTTCGATCTTGAGAGTATTGATGTTTATTATTCACAATTAGCACTGATGCCGATTCTTCTTTTTCTTTGTTTTCCAGGACCACAGCTCTTTACCTCACAGACTGTTGTCCTTGGCAGGGATAAGTACCACTTCCCTCTTATCCTCCCATGTGATTTTTCTATCTCTGACTGCATCACTACTGTTTTTTGCGCCTATTCTATCATAAGAACTACCCCCTGAGGAGCCCATAAGCTGGGCGAAACGCGTTGGGGTCCCCAATTTGGGGTCTTTCACCTAGCTATAGTACCATCTTAGCTAGGATCTATCTGAATTAGCGCTACTATCCTCTATAGGTACCCATTTTTAGGGTCTAATAGGGATAGGCAGACTTAGGCACGGGGACAGGGTATTCCCACCATCGGGGTATATCCCTGGGCTGAGGACTAAGTGAGGAAGGTATATTAGGGTGAGATTACACCCCCCCTTCCTCCTCCTTACTCATTCCCCTGACCACCAATTATCTGCTCTATTGTATATGTGTGTGACTATTAGATTTTAAAAGTATCTAATAAAGTATAATATTTTTTAAAAGATATACCTTTACTTTTGTCTTATACTTTGAACCTCGGTGATCTCCACTCTATCGTTCATCTATATTGTAGTTTTTTCACTATTTACCCTCTAAATGGCTAGCTTTTTGTCAGAGACCTTATTTACAGAAGCTTTAACTAAGGAGGCATATGAGATTTTTTCAGAAAAAGACATCCTGAGTCAAACCAGCACCGTTTCGTGCAAACAACTGTTTAAAGATTTATACATTGCTTATAAAAATAATATACAGTCTTGGTGGGAGGTAAAAACCTTGGAGAGCTATATTACACATCAAATTGTTCCCAAAGGTCTCCGTATATTTATAAAACCCGCGGCCCGTATTAATTCGTTGCCTTTAACAACTAAGTGGGAACAGGAACTGACCCAAAGTTCCCTGAGGTTAATGACCCTACTTCTAGAGGAGGAAAAAAAGATCTTTGAAATCACTTCATCTAGCCTGAAAGAACTAATTGATCGAGCCCTTAATTTTAAGAGTGACCCAGACTTTCCCAAACGAGAAACCTTCTTGCAAACATCGGTGGAAAAATACCAAACTCTCCTGAAAGAGAGAAAACACCGACAATTTGTAAAGGATCTCAGTGACTTTAGGGAAAATCGAGCATACATTACTCGTAGTCAGCAGGAGAACAAAACTGAGTCCGAGGTGTCCTCTACAGACATTTCTGACTCAGAGGGTCCCACACAACGAATTAATACACAGGGTTCGAGCAATAGACCTCAGAACCAAAGGAGGCCCGGTAAAAGATGGCAAAGAGGGGGAAAACAATACAATGTATTTGGATCATCTGTTCCTACCTCTTCCTCTTCCTCCTTGAATGCACCACAAACACAAATCCAGAATCCCTCTTTTTTAAACCAGGTCCCATACCAACTTCGAGATCGCACGAGAGCGATCGATCCAAAACAGACGATGACTCCCTCCAAATAATTAATCTATCAAACCATATTTTGTCTAACGATGAAACTAGTGTACTTAAAAGGGGATTGTCTTTTGTACCCACAACTAGGTTTGACCCCTTTGTATTGATAAAAGACCTCAACTTATTTTGTCGTAGACTAAAATGGTTTAAATTTCATCATAACACTAATAAACAGACCTGTGAGAAAATGGGACTTGATGTGAGAGACTACACGGATTTCCAGAACCTTCTTGGACTATTGGAAGAGGGTTCTGTAACACCTGGCGAGGGTCCTTTTACCGACCTCCGCCTAAAAAGCACTAAAACACCTCCTCCCACCAATACTGAATGCATAGATATTTTCTTAAAATGGTCACCGCCGAGATTGAACAACTCGATACCACTGGTCTGTCTTGTTATAATTTGTCTAATACCGAAGCCCAGGCCCTTAAAAATTTAGAACAAGATCAGAGCATAATTATTAAACCTTCCGATAAGGGGGGGAATTTGGTAGTCCTCGATCATGCAAGGTATACAAATATATGTATGGACCTCTTGAATAATCAAGACAATTATCGCATTCTTTCAGAAGATCCTACCGCCCTCTTTCTAGCTGACCTCAAGAAAATTCTGATCAAAGGTCTGAAAGACAAGGTAATTAACCAATGTGAGTTTGAATTTTTATTGCCTAAGAAACCCCGGATAGCGACATTCTATGTGCTTCCGAAGGTTCATAAAGGTCTTCATCCATTAAAGGGACGACCGATTGTCTCAGGAATTGAATCTCTGACCCAAAATGTGGGTATTTATATCGACAGAATTCTGAGGGAGTTTGTTACTTCCCTCCCATCTTACATAAGGGATAGCATGGATTTTTTACGGAGAATTGAATGTTTATCTATTGACCCCCATTCCAAACTTAGTAGCATTGACGTTGAATCGCTATATACGTCCATACCCCATGAAGCTGGTCTATGTGCTGTGGCCTCCTTTCTGAAGACCCGGGGTACCCATCTCAATAAACATAACCAATTCGTTCTTGATCTACTTAGGTTCATCCTCACACATAACTACTTTGTCTTTAATGGTCAGTTCTACCACCAGCTCAGGGGGACAGCAATGGGGAGCCCTTGTGCCCCCTCTTATGCTAATCTCCTCCTGGGCTGGTGGGAGGACACAGTCGTCTTCACCGACCTGCCCAGGTCTTGGCACGACAACATCCCCTTTTGGGTTAGATATATTGACGATATCTTCCTGATCTGGGCCGGCGGTGTGGACGATTTTCAGGAATTCATGTCCATCCTCAATATTAACGAAATTGGACTTTTCTTTACATCAGTGGTTGACGATGTATCACTAACATTCCTGGACCTTAATGTTAGCAAAGAATTTGATCATTTGAGCACTACTGTTTTCCGCAAACCTACTGCTACAAATACTATTCTTTTATGGGATAGTCACCACCCGAATTCTCTGAAACGTGGCATACCCAAGGGCCAGTTCCTACGTATGCGTAGAAATTGCTCCACCACTGACTCTTTCCTATATGAATCTAGAAAACTATCGCAAAGATTACGCCAGAGGGGATACCCCAAATCAGTTTTACGGGAGGCTTTCAAAAATGCTGAAGCCCAAGATAGAAATAAACTTCTTATCCCTAAACATAAAAATCATCAGGGCCAGCCTGATATTAGATTAATCACTACCTTTAATCTAGCTCATAGACAAATTAGGGACATCCTATGTAGATTCTGGCCCATTCTCCACATGGATCATGACTTGCCAACGGTCATTGCCCCCTTCCCTGGGATCACTTACAGAAAGGGCCGTAGTCTCCAGAATCGGCTGGTACACAGCCACTACTCTGGCCCCAAAAGAGATGGTACCTGGCTTGACCGAAAACCAAATGGCGTTTTTAAATGTGGATCATGTAAAGCTTGTAACTACTTGCGGCCTACCAAGTTTGTCCAGGGTTCAGTAACCAAACGGTCGTATCAGGTGCATGACTTCATTAACTGTCGTAGCAGAGGAGTAATCTACATTTGTCAATGCCCCTGTCCCCTGGACTATATTGGGAAAACCACACGCGAATTTAGATGTAGGATTTTAGAACATGTCGGCGATATTAAAAATAAGAGAGATACACCAGTCGCTAATCACTTTGTGAATTTTCACAAAGGTGACCTTAAAACTGTCCAATTTGCTGCTATTCAGATCATACCGGAACCTTGCAGAAAAGGGGACTGGGACAGAACCCTGTTACAAAAGGAATCCAGATGGATTTACCAGTTTCGGTCCCAGTCTCCTTTAGGCTTGAACGAAAGACTCACATATACATGTTTCATTTGATGTCCTTCTGTTTATTTTTGTATGTCTCTGTTTACATTTTGTTTATCGTCTCTCTCTAGCTCGTCCAGAGGCACGTGTAGTGCCCAAATATTTAAAGGTGGCTACATCGCCACCTTGTAGTTCCCGTCAGCCATCTGGGTCAATCTTACCAATGGCTTTTATCTGCTTTACCACACAGATATACATATATATATTTATTGTTTTTCACATGGGTCAAACTGATATCTATTATTCTCATGCCCTTATAGCTATCCTAACTACCTCGATATATTCAATAGCTATTTCACCTTGACCAGCATCTAAGCTCCATAATTCTTTGGGAGCACCTGGACAAATATGTGATATACCTTTTCAACCTGTAGATAGCTGGATCATGGTTTTTTGATTTCTGACTTCTTACCATATAACCAGAATTGACACTTGCGCTTCATGTGCGTTCCATACACCGGAAGCACACCACTCAGTGATCGCAACCGGAAATGACGTTTGCGCTCCATGTGCGTCTCATACACCGGAGGCGCGCGTTTCCGGCGGCTGTTAATGACGCTTACCATGTGGTATTTAAACCCGACCAGCGTCCTCAGATGTGTGCATCAGCGCCACATGGGACGATTATTGCCGCATGTATCACAGTGAGTGTTTCGATCTTGAGAGTATTGATGTTTATTATTCACAATTAGCACTGATGCCGATTCTTCTTTTTCTTTGTTTTCCAGGACCACAGCTCTTTACCTCACAGACTGTTGTCCTTGGCAGGGATAAGTACCACTTCCCTCTTATCCTCCCATGTGATTTTTCTATCTCTGACTGCATCACTACTGTTTTTTGCGCCTATTCTATCATAAGAACTACCCCCTGAGGAGCCCATAAGCTGGGCGAAACGCGTTGGGGTCCCCAATTTGGGGTCTTTCACCTAGCTATAGTACCATCTTAGCTAGGATCTATCTGAATTAGCGCTACTATCCTCTATAGGTACCCATTTTTAGGGTCTAATAGGGATAGGCAGACTTAGGCACGGGGACAGGGTATTCCCACCATCGGGGTATATCCCTGGGCTGAGGACTAAGTGAGGAAGGTATATTAGGGTGAGATTACACCCCCCCTTCCTCCTCCTTACTCATTCCCCTGACCACCAATTATCTGCTCTATTGTATATGTGTGTGACTATTAGATTTTAAAAGTATCTAATAAAGTATAATATTTTTTAAAAGATATACCTTTACTTTTGTCTTATACTTTGAACCTCGGTGATCTCCACTCTATCGTTCATCTATATTGTAGTTTTTTCGTCTTCAGACTGGAAAACAAACCGCAGCATGCCGTCTACTGAAGGCCATTTATAGGGATAGTGCATGGGAAAAAAGCCATTGAAAGTAATGCCTGTATGTTTGTTGTGGACATCAGTGCATTTGGTTGGGATGATAAGCTTCAGGTACTCTACTATACTAAGGAGACAGACTGACCATCTGCTAAAAGACTACACACCAGAGTTGGACATTTTAGTACCATATTGAGAGTGAGAGTTTATTGAGAAAGAGAGAATTTGCATTCTTTTGGCTGAAATAGCGACTCAGAGTGCCATTATACTGCTTATTCTTCTATATGCAGCCTTGGGAAAACTGAAACCTGTAAAGACTGTACTTAGACTTCTTGCAAATGCCTGTGTGTACCATCTGCTGAGTTGCTCAAGTAAAGTATGGTCAACTTGTTCTCACCCACAACTGGCCTCAGCTTTGACCCATGTCTTCACCTGCACTACCACTGCATTATATTGCACTGCATCTCAAGAGGACCCTGCCTTGCACCCGGACACCCACTGACACTATGGGCATCCCACCTACCCACCAATCAAGATTCACCAGGTCAGGATGTGTCCTGAAGGAAAGAAAGGGTTCACCCCTTCCTTCACTGTGTGTGTATGCAAGGCTCAGGAAGAGCTAGAAAAGGATTGCCACTGACTACTTCCACCACACAGCTACCATTCCCATCTTCTCCACCTCATTCCTCCCCTGTGGGCTACCAATCACCATATATGTTCCCCTTGTCATTGGATCAGTGAGTGTGGACCCATTGTGCCAATTAACTGGTTTGGCTTTGGCTAAACCCTAAGAGCATTATTCTGGGACTCTCCTAGTATTCACTCTTTAAGCCAGGGATTTGGGCTTTGCTGTAGAGGAGAAACCAGACTACTACCTCTTGGGATAGTCACAGTATAGTTTGCAGCTGACTTACTGGGGTCAGGGACACTAGTGCAAACGCCAGAAGCTCTAGGCACAGAAAATGCACCAAAACTATACCAAAACCACAGGTACAGTCTGCCACATATACTGATTGGGTATATTTATCAAAACTAGTGCAATGGAAAACTAGCTTAGTTTCCCATAGCAACCAATCAGATTGATTATTTCATTTACCAGAAGAGCTCTGAAAAATTACAGGTAGGATCTGATTGGTTACTGTGTACAACTGAGCCAGTTTTCCTTTGTACCAGTTTTAACCAATCTCCCACTTTCACCTTCATTTATGTCACTATTAACCCATTAGTGACTACTAATTCATCTCTTCACTGACATAAAGATTTTCTGTGCCAGGTGGAGCTGGTGCAATGGCTGGGGTCAGAGAAGCCTCATATCCCAACCATTTAATTCATTAGATGATGTGGTCAATATCAACTGCTGCATTTAAGTGGTTTCAAAGGCAGGTGACTCCCTCTTTCACCCCATTGGCCCCCACAACACAATTGCTGTATACCGATGGGTTGCTGTTGTAGTCAGAATCCTAACAATGTAAAGTAAAGAACACTCATAAATGGAAAAGCAAGCAATCAATAAATGTTATGTATCTAAAGTGGCATTATTAAAAACTACAAATCATCTGCAGATCAGACCCCTAAGCTCCGTCAGATCTCTGTATCAGACCAACATTAGACCCTAATTTCTTCTAAGACCTCAGATCAGACCCCCATTCCTCCTCAGACCTCAGATCAGACCCCCAAGCTCCATCAGACCTCAGATCAGTCCCTCATCAGACCCCCAAGCTTCATCAGATCTCAGATCAGACCCCCAAGCTTCATCAGACCTAAGATCAGACCCCAAGCTCCATCAGACCTCTGTATCAGACTCTGATTCCTTATTAGTCCTCAATTTAGACCCCCATCCGACCTCCAAGCTCATCAGACTTCATATTAGACCCCTATCAGACCTCAGATCAGACCCCCATTCCTCCTCAGGCCTCAGATCAGAATCCCAAGCTCCATCAAAGAAAATAAATAAATTAAATAAATGAACTTACCTCTCCTACCCTGGACCATTCTCACATTCACCACTCCCTGGTCTTCTGCAGGCCTTGTGCTGCACTGTAACCTGACGTTGCACAGCATCTGGTCATAGTACTTGCCTATGTATACTATATCCTGACACTGTACACAGTCAGGAATCAAGCAGTGCGGCGCCATGGGAGCTTTGAGTACAGCCAGTGCATTGCTGCACTCACCGCTCCACTTAATTTAAGCATTCATTAGCGTTCATACTATAAGACACAGTGTCACCCCCTGCTTTAAAAGTGCGTCTTATAGTCCGAAAAAAACCCTATACAGTATATAAATGTGGTATTGCAGCGATGATATTGGTCAAAAGAATATTTGTATCATTCTATTTATACTGGATGCTGAACTCTGTAAAAACAAATCAAAATGGAAATGGCAGAATTGTTGGTCTCCCACCTCCACCAAAAAAAAAAAAACGTTAATAGTACAAGTTATACAATAAATGTTATGTACTCCAAAAAAATCCTTCCCTGCATACCATGTTTTCTGGTTTGTTAAAACGGCTCTGTTGTACAGATGTAGCAGCACTAGCGATCACAGGAGAATCGCGTGAGCGCAGAACAATATCGTAAATAGAGTATGGATCTGATGATTTGTACGCTAATGCTATTCATTGTACGCTAATGCGAACGCATTCGTATGCTAAGCATTTTACGCTACTGCGTACGCATTCATATGCTAATGCTATTCATTGTACGCTAATGCGAATGCATTCGTATGCTAATGATATGCATTGTACACTACTGCGCACGCATTTGTATGCTAATGCGTACTCATTGTACGCTAATGCGTACCAATTCACCTAATTAGCGTACTTTTACTGCGAGTGAAAGAGGAGAAGTCGCGATTCGTTAGAAACGCTATGCAAAAACAGTGATCGCTAGGGCTGCTACATCTGTATCTGACAAATCGATGCAAGACAAAATTAAATTTGGCCACCAATATTGGATCAAAGGTGGCTTCTTCCAGACAACTACTTCCTCACTATGAAACGGATTCTTGAAACGGTTGACCATAGAAAAAGAATACACGGAAGCCTTTTCTAAGGATTTTTGAGCAATCTCATTTTCAGGTTTGGTTGAAGTTACACTTTAATTTAAAATAGTTAAAATTGTGTTTTTATGGTACAAAAAAAATTCACCAAGGCATAACTGTATGTAAGTAGAATTTCAATGTGATTTTAATTGGAAGTTCTGTTGCAGTCCTAAGACACATGGTAATAATGAATCTCTGTGAACATGTAGAATCGTTTTCTGTAAAGTAAAATATAAATCCTTTTTTCTCTTGGGACTTAAATAGCTTAACCACTAATGAGATTAATGTTTTCTTACCAGGAACTTGAGGAACCAATAATGTTCTTGGAATTGAATTCTTCTCTTGAATTCATTGTGTGAAATATAAAGCATGTTCATAAAGGTCATGTAGCTAGGATCTGTTAATAGGACTATTACTGAGGTTACTGTCACAATACGTCAAAGGGGTATTCCGGTAATAAAAGGTTATCCCCCTCTACGGAATAGGGAATAACTATCAGATCGGTGGGATTCCTACTGCTGGGATCCCCACCAATTTGTTAGAACGGGGGCCTGTACCCTGTGAATCTCCCCTGAAATGGATGAAGAGGCTGGTTAGAAAAGCACACCGCCGTTCCATTCAATTCTATGACAGATAGCCAAGTACATCACTCAGCTATATCCGAAACTCTCATAGAAATGAATAAAGGGGCAGACCAGCTGCTCTGTCCATTTCAGGGGGCTCCACAGGATATTGGGCCCCATTCTCGTGATCTGTGAGGGTCCCAGCAGTAGGACCCCCAACGGATCTGATAATCGTCCCCTATGCTGTGGTTCCCTTTTCAATAGGGGATAACTTGCTATAACCAGAATACCCCTTTTAACCTCATGACCAGATAAATTTGTTCCTGGACCCACAGAGCATCTATTGGAATGAAACTTTTTATTGTGTAACCCATTATTAAAAACTAAGTTTCTCCAAAGCCAGAACCACCCAGGAATATGTCATTAGGGCAAGTATCCCTAGGAAAAACTATGCAAAATGTAATTCCTTCAGCAGGAAGGAAATAATCCTATAGGTACCTACCTCATATCAATGTCTCTTGATAACCAAGATCATGTTTCAAGGCTCGTTGAAGGGATAGACACTGACTAGGTAGCACCTAGTGGGGCATTATGAATAAGTTCTAATTGGATTGATGGAGAAGGGGAGTGTCACGACAGGGAAACAAGGGATAGTGTGCCCTGTCTGAACCCCACCTCTTTCCCTGCCTACTTACAGTAGATGCCCTAGGCGGCAAAACCGTAACTTGGAGACAGTCCCTATGCTGAGTACGTGCACAGGAAAGGGAAGGGAACACAGGGAAAGACGAACACAGACAGAACAAACACAATAGCAGAATAGTCAGCAAGCCAAGTCAAGAACAGGAGGTCACGTCAAATACCGAGGGGAATCGCAAAAGCGTAGTCTAAGTCCGAAGCCAAAATCCAATATACCAATAATCAACAGCAAGGTCCAACACACAGCACTGATCTCAGAAGACTAATCACAGGCATCTGAGTGAGGCAGTTGCCATCTTTAAATAGCCCGCCCAGGATCATGTGATGTGGCCAGCATCACATGACCTGAGGCAGAGCAAGCTGTCCAAACAATATGTAAAGTAGCCATGTGGTGTGATCAGCACCACATGGCTAAACCCAAACAGAGAATTAACTCATGAAGTGCTGGCTGACAAGACCAGCACTTCAATTCCCTATTGCTCGTCTCTAGGGGGCGGAGAGGTCCGGCGATGTCGTGCAGAGGGAGCGCGACGCCGACCTCGCGTGACAGGGAGATGCAACAGGATCTAACTAATGATTGTCCATCTGAGATTATCAAGGGTAGGGATGCATTATGAAATGCCTCCTTTGAGTACTGATGGAGATTGTTTTGAGTGAGTGTTTCTACACATGTGTGGCCCCTTCTCCATTGGACTGGGAAATGGGTTGATCTGGGTAAAGAATGAGTGGGTTCAGCTAGAACCCAATCCCAAGCTTCACTGAAGGGTTTTCCATGCATGTACATCCAATTGATAAAAATTTGAATTCGTGCATCTTTCCAATATGAGAAAAAGCTTGCATACAGTTTGTGACCATGTTCGTTATGAAAATATGGAATGATTGGTTAGAAATCAGAATATTGGTGGTAGTCTTGGCTTCCAGACTCTCACCATCTGTCTAATATGAAATCCCTTTAAACAAATGTAAAACTTAAATTGTTGTGAGTGTATTTTATCAGTTCTTTGCTTGTGAGAAATTTGTAGCATGCAAAATCATAAATAGGCAAATGTCCTTATGAAAACTGCCCAGAAAAAATAAGGTACTTCAGTGAAGTATTACCTATTGTAGCATATTGTCATTTATATTGACAAGGCTAATGCTCCCTTAAGTAAGAGCACCCTATGATTATGACCCAGCCTCCCTTGTCTTAATTTGATGTATATCCAGTAATGATCAGAGACACCTTTCTGTGAACCTATCTATTATATATGCTGTTCAGTGACATATTGTGATGTATTTATAGCCCGGATTAGAGAATAAGGAGGAGGGGGTCATACGTTTACACTGCTCCCTGTCTCTTGAGAAGCTTTTCATCCTTAATTTGCTAATCTTGGAACGCAAGACACACACAAGTGCTAAATGCTGGCCAGAAGGGAAATTCTCGCCATTCATTTCACTATATAGTTAATTTATTATTTTAATCCAGAACAGATAAAAAATGTCCATACAGTTTCCACGGCCAGCACCATGGAGGAACAACAATATGACCCTACCACAAAAAGAAAACCCACTGTCGGAGCAAGGGGAGACGATAATAGGCATCTATCTACTTTGTCTAGGTATGTACAGTCAATACAGTGCATATTTATGACACGTTATTTCTTGTGTGCAGGTCCCATAAAGAAAGACTGATAGGAGCCTGATAAGAGCGCTCCCACTATCTTCGAAGCTGTCTCTAAATTACTCTAGATGATTATATAGGGAGAATATACTGCAGTGGGACTGCCAGAAAGGACATATAGTTCACCAAACAAACACAAAGGCGTATAACATAATTCAGACCAGGTAACTGAGAGGCACAAGCAGATAACCCATAGAAATGAAGAAATATCAATATTGCCCATAAATAGCTATTTCCCAATGCATTCCCCCACCTACAATGTGAGGTTCATCAGGGGCAATGATAACAACAGAGAATTGAGTATGGGTAATAGAATAACCATGATATCTAAAACACTGTTCTCCTACTATTACCTGCTAACCAGCAGATAGTACCACAGAACTCATCAGTTTATATTAAGCAGAGGGTTTTATTGATGCATATAGTCACAATAAATCCGGACAAACATATAATATGTGATTGCCAAAAAATACTCATTACTATTCAGCACAATGATTCTAGAACAAGGAGGCAAGTGGAGTTGCGAATGTCAGGGTTGATATGATGTGATATACGATAGTGTGAACATTCACCTACTATGGACACCACACACAGAATATAGGCGTCAACGTTGTATTTTGCTAACATGCAGTACAAAGCAGTACAGATACAGCAACCAGCTCACATGGTTGAGCAAAATAGTACATAGCAGTCATTACTCATCTGACTATGGTGGCAGTGACTCCATGGATCGTACCATAGATAACACTGCCAGCATGATATACACCCCCTACTGAATAATCTACTTTATACAACCTGGGAGGGAAAGAAAGTGAGAGCTCTTCCTTCAATATTCTTGGCTCAGAAAGCTGATGGTTACATTTCGAGTTGATTCAAGCACTGGACTGATAAACTGACATTGATCTTCTTTCTGAATATTAATAGTGTGTTCTATGGATTAGAACAGGAACATTTTCATATCAGACTTTGGTCTGACTTGTGTCTGTGGCACTATTGAAGGATACAGATTGCTGTAAATTGTATTGTGCCTTTGCTTGATTTCTCCAGTAACAAAATTATTTTTTAATACTGATGTCAGTCTGGCATTACGAGTCTAAAACTGTGCTGTAAATTCACTATTTACGTCCTTCCCACACTACAATAGCCTACCTGACAACACAAAATGTATTGTTCTCAGCATGAGAGAAAGGGAAAAAAATGTCTAATATTCCCTTACAGAATGTTTTTTATCCTTTGTGTCAAGATTTGATTGCCCTTTTGATAGAAAAAGACAAAGAAGATCAGATGTCCTAAAGTTGAAATGAGTGGGTTTTAAGATGATCATATTTACTGCTTCTTTTAATACATTGTAAAAACTAAAAAAGTTTGTATTGTAATTAAATAAATAATATTTATAAATACGCAATTCATTGTAAAAACTGCTAAGGTTTTGTACATAATTATTATATATAAATATGTATAGATACTATAGGGGCCTGTTGTATATAATAGGCATGTAATGTTTTCAAATAATATATTTTTAGATCTATTATAACATCTTATACTTTTATCATCTTCATTTATACTACTGACTTTTACTACTGTTACTCACATGTACATTTTCTTATTTGCAGGATGGATGTCATGGTTTGGAAACAGTATTGTCATTTTTATCTTGTACAAGCAGAGGAACAGTTTGCTGCCCACAGATTATCTTACTTTTAACCTGGCAGTTTCTGATGCCAGTATCTCTGTATTTGGTTATTCCAGAGGCATCATAGAAATCTTCAATGTTTTTAGGGATGATGGCTTTCTTATTACCTCAATATGGACATGCGAGGTAAGAAAGGAAAGCAGAGTCCCTTAGCATGTCTATAAATATATGTTTGGGAAGTATTGTTTGAAGTTAGGCTTGCTTTTTCTCTTGCAGTATTGTGGGAATCAACTGGCCATACATTAGATTAAAAAAATTGCCAAATATAATTACCGCATAATGTATACACCAATCATTCATAACATTAGAAGGTGGTACATGACAAGCAACATCCACATAAAGGTCAGAACGCTCAGCAGAAGATTGCCTAGTGTAGTGGTTATCAGCCTTTTCACTCTAAGTATCACCTAGTGTCAAGATGTTTGAATTGAGTACCACCAAGGAAGCAAATAATGATAAATGTTAACAAAATAAGGCTATTCTCACACTGTCTATTCTAAACCTCTATCAGCCATCAAAATGATAGGTACCCCATTAGAACCCATGATGGATGACTATTACTTTTTAAATTACATTCTGTGCTATCAAACATACTGGAGAATACATAACTACATATCTCTTACATCTAGTGATGTCTCCTCCAATGTACATGTTCTCTTTTCTCATCTTCTCCATTCAGTCCAGACCACCATGATGATTTCTTTCAGCCATGTCTCATATCTGTACAGAGTTTGTTACACAGTAGAAAGATGTAAAAAGTAGTTAGTGCCAGTAAAAAAATGTCCCCTTATAGAGCACTCAGTAGAACTAATATTCCCATAATGCCTCCAATTATAATAATGACCATCCCCCATAGTGGCCAAACTGCATGCTGTCAAAGCAAAATAACCAACTCAAATGATTACCTCCATGCCGCTGTCAGCAATGCAGTGCAGGACACAAGCCTCTTCTGGCCTATGTCTTGAACTGTATGCAGCTCGGCTCAGGCGGCACAATGATGATGTCATCGCTCTGCATGCACTGGTGTCTGATAGGCTACAGGCAATAGACCTAAAGCCTATCAGAGTAAGTGGCTGGGCAGGGAGACATCATCCCCATGCCCCAGAAAAGAGTTTAACTGTATTACCATCCTCAGGACTATGATACAGTTGAATATTGAGAGCAACCAGCATGCCAGTGTATCACAGATTAAGAACCACTGGCCTAGAGCATCACACTGCTTTCTTCCCATAGTGCTTCTTGGCATCTTGGTATCATCTCTTCCCTATGTACTGTAGGTGATACACATACATCCATCTGTCCACATAATATAACAGAAAATGATTTTGTAGACTAGGCCTTTTTTATTGCTCAGTGGTCCAGTTCTGATTCTTATGTGCACTAGACAGGCTAATGCATCAATGACCAACCTATATACTGCTGCCAGTTCACTGGTTGTGATTGTTTGGACCACTTTTGATAGGTACTATTCACTGCATACTGGGGACACCACACAAGTGCTGCCATTCTGGAGATGGTCTGACCAAGACATCTCAAAATCACAAATATGGCCCTTGCCAAGATCATTCATAGAGTGTCTTTGAGTTTGCCCAATTTCCCCACTTGCAACAGATCAGACCTGTTCACTCAATGTTAAATTATTACAGCATTGCTAGGAATGTGTTAGAGGTTGTGATTGAAAGCTGCATCTTCTCCATTCTGTAAATCACTGTTAGCTTAAAGAGTCACTAAACCTTTGTGTTAAATTTTAAAAAGATGTCCCTAATGCAGGGGCGTAGCTAAAGGCTCATGGGCCCTAGTGCAAGAGTTCAGCTTGCCCCCCCCCCTTTCCTCAGCGCTGGTGCACCTAGCTTTTCTGCCGGCCACGTCAAAAATTTAACCCCCCCCATGCCAAATTCTCACCCTAACCTTTTCCCTCCTAACATTACGTATATCACTACAGAACATACAGGGTAAGGCTACATTCACACAATAGTTGTTTTTGCAGCCTCCGATCTGCATATTTTGCGGCTCAGGTGCGGACCCATTCACTTAAATGAACACTGTGTGCTGTCCGCATCTGTATGTCCATTCCTATTTTTGTCTATTTGCGGACAAGGATAGGCATTGTTACAGTGGATCTGCAAAAAAAACGGATGCCATAAGGAACATCATCCTTTTTTTGCGGATCCGCAATTTGCAGACTGCAAAACACAATGTTCATGTGAATGTAGCCTAATACAGCACCCCATACCTCGTACATCCAGTGATGTCTCCTCTGATGTAGATCTTCTCTTTCCTCATCTTCTCCTTTCAGGCCAGACACCATTTTTCAGCCATTTCTCATCTCTGCAGATTGACAAAAAAATCTTAGTTTACTACTTTTCCATCATCCTCCGGTCTTCTGGACAAATAATCCTACCATTCCCAGTACTGTGCCACTAGTACCACACAGATAGTGCCCTTCAATAATTATTGGCACACAGTGTCCTAAAATAACTGCGCCCAGCAAAAAGTGTCCCTGACAGTAATAGTGTAAACATAACGTCCCCCAGAATTAACTGCGCTGATACTGTGCCAGGTTGCCCCCCACAGTAATAGTGCGCCCAAAGTCCCAACTAATAATTCTCTGCCAGGGTGCCCCCCACAGTAATAATGCCCCCAAAGTCAGAACTAATAATTCTCTGCCAGAGTGCACTTGTTAGTAATAGTGCCCCCAACAGTACTAATGTCCCCACTGTGCCCCAGAAGTAATAATGCTTCCAATGTGCCAGTAAGAAGTGCCCCAATAACGTGCCAGTATGAAGTGCCTCCATAGTGCTCCCAATAATGTGCCAGCATGAAGTGCTCCACACCCATAGATGCCCCCCAAATTATGTGCCAGTAAGAAATGCCCCAATAATGCACCAGAAGTTCCCCCCATTGATTCCTCCCAAAATCATGTGCCAGTAAAAAGTGTCCCACCCACATAGATGCCCCCCAAATTATGTGCCAGTAAGAAATGCCCCCCAAATTATGTGCCAGTAAGAAATGCCCCAGTGCCCCCATGTGCCAGTAACAAATGCCCCCAGTGTCCCCCAGTGCCAGTAAGAAATGCCCCCAGTGCCAGTAAAAATGCCCCCAGTGGTCCCGTGCCATTAAGAAATGCCCCCAAGTGCAGGTAACAAATTCCCCCCAGTGCCAGTAAAAATTCCCCCCAGTGCCCCCATGTGCCAGTAAAAATGCCCCCAGTGCCCCCATGTGCCAGTAAAAATGCCCCAGTGCCCCCATGTGCCAGTAAAAGTGCCCCCATGTGCCAGTAAGAAATGATGCCCCCAGTGCCAGTAAAATGCCCCCAGTGCCAGTAAAAATGCCCCCAGTGCCAGTAAAATGACCCCAGTGCCAGTAAAAATGCCCTCAGTGCCAGTAAAATGCCCCCAGTGCCCCCAATAGAGCTCCAGTCCGTGATTGCAACAATAAAAAAATAAACACTAAGGCCCCTTTCACACGAGCGAGTTTTCCGCAATGCGTGATTTAAACACATAGCACCCGCACTGAATCCTGACCTATTCATTTTAATGGGTCTGTGTACATGAGCTTTTTTTTCACGCATCAGTTTTGTGTTGCTTGAAAAACGCAGCATGTTCTATATTCTGCGTTTTTCACTCAGCCCTGGTCCCATAGGCCTCTTTCACACGAGCGTGACGGATTAAGTCCGGATGCGTTCAGGGTGCTTTCAGGAAACTCGCACCATTTTGCAAGCAAGTTCAGACAGTTTTGTCTGCGATTGCGTTCAGTTGTTCAGTTTTTTCCGCGCGAGTGCAATGCATTTTGATGTGTTTTTCACACGCATGATAAAAGAACTGAAGGTTTACAAACAACATCTCATAGCAACCATCAGTGAAAAACGCATTGCATCCGCACTTGCTTCAGGATGCAATGCGTTTTTCACTGAAGCCTCATTTACTTCTATGGGACCAGGGCTGCGTGAAAAATGCAGAATATAGAACATGCTGCGTTTTTCACGCAACGCAGAACTGATGCCTGAAAAAAAATGCTCATGTACACAGACCCATTGAAATAAATGGGTCACGATTCAGTTCGGGTGCTATGCATTCACATCACGCATTGCACCCGCGCGGAAAACTCGATCATGTGAAAGGGGCCATAGAGGTGAATGGGGCTTCAGTGAAAAACGCATTGCATCCTGAAGCAAGTGCGGATACAATGCGTTTTTCACTGATGGTTGCTAAGAGATGTTGTTTGTAAACCTTCAGTTTTTTAGACAAAACTGACTGAACTTGCTTGCAAAATGGTGCGAGTTTTCCTGAACGCACCCTGAACGCATCTGGACCTAATCCATCACGCTCGTGTGAAAGAGGCCTAATACTTACCTCCATGGAGCTGGCAGCGATGCGATGCAGGCCTCTTCCGGCCTGTATCCCGCGCTGTACAGCTCAGGCGGCGCGATGACGTCATCACGCCGCCTGAGCCGGCCTCTGATAGGCTGAAGGACAGGGGACACGCCTCTCCCTCCCCTGACCCGCAGTACAGGCATCTGTATCGCTGTCCTGAGGACAACTGCAACCGCTGCGACCCGTATTGCTACGCCACTGCCCTAATGCCCGAATAAAGTATATATTAGAAAAAAGTTTTATTAACTCATTTTGTATTTTTATGACACTTTTTCCTACCTAAAGTGCACCATTCCCTGTGTGCTTAAAACTCAGCTCTCTGTACACCGCCAACAGGTTAGCAGTGTACGGAGTGCAGACTGTGAAATGTATGAATAGGGCCGCATAAGCAGGGAGTACTGCTCTTGCCCGTGATCCTCAGAGGTTTACTAACACGTGGCATAGCACATGGGTACCCTGTACCCATGTGCTATGTCAGGTTTAGCTGAGAGGAGCGGGCTCCTGCTTCTGCCTGGTCTGCTAAGCTAAGAGCTGACATACAGTTCTTAGCTTAGTGGAGCAGTCAGAAGCAGGAGCCCGCCCTTCTCAGCTAATCCTGGCATAACACATGGGTACATGGTACCCATGTGCTATGCCATGAGTTAGTGAACGCCTGGGGGGCACGGGCAGGAGCAGCAATATGCACTCCTCCCTGTACTAACTGCTGCTGCGGCCCCAATCATTAATTTCACGTCTGCACTGAGCTGTCAGCGGTGTACAGAGAACTGAGTTTTATGCCCACAGTGAGGTAAAAGTACAATAAAAATACAAAATTAATTAATAAAGCATATTACAAAAAGTTTTATTAGGGCATTAGGGACATCGTTTTAAAATGTGACACAAAGGTTTACCTGGATTTCCCCTGTAATTCCCACGTAGTATTGTATTACTCCTATTTTACCTATATTTTATCGTTTGATGAATGCTTGATTTGAGGGGAATGTGTCATAACTCAGCTATATATTTTTTTTTAGCCAGTTACAACAAAACAGTGACAAATATCTTTTTCTTTTCATCTGTTTTCTGATTGTAGATTTTTTATTTTATTTCCTGATCATGATTACGGAGGCAGCCATCCTGCCTGACCTGTTGTTAACAGCATTTACAGATATGCCTTACAGCAGCAACCATGGGCCATAGACACAATGGCCAGGAGCTGACTCATTGACTTTTATGGAAGAGTTTTTTAGACATGCTCTGTGACTAGAGATGAGTTATTCTAAACAAATCAAATATAACCTTAATTTTCCAACTGGGTTCAATTCCGAATTTGAATTTTTGGTATTTTGATTTTGGTGAATCTTTCAAAATGGCATCTTTCAGATCAGAAGATAAAAAAGAAGGATCAAATGACCCCAGGACAGGGGCGTAGCTATAGGTGGTGCAGAGGTAGCAGTCGCTACCGGGCCCAGGAGCCTGAGGGGGCCCAAAGACCCAGGTACCACATACCGTAAGAAGACACCTCTGGCGGGAGGGAAGGGGTTAGTTCAAGAATTTGGAATGGGGGGTGCCATTTCAATTTGGACCTGAGGCACCACAAAAGCTATGTGTTTCCATTCCCCTGGCCACAAAGCACTGAGGGAAGGAGGGCCCAAGCTGAACTCTTGCCCCAGGGCCCATGAGAATTTAGCTATGCCCTTGCCCCTGGAGGTGCGTATATACACAGCGGCAGGCATGTGCTGCCAAAAGATGAAAAACATTTTTTAAAAACATCCTACAGTGCAGTTTGTTTTTAAAGAGGCTGTTTTTTTACCACCAGCAATCATGCATTTTTCCATAGCTATATATGTCGCTGTCACTTTAAGATTAACTAAAGCTGGCTTGGTGAGTTTCATAGAGTACCAGGAGACCCCAGAATGTTATTTACAATTTTCCAAGGCAAAACTTTTTATTCTGACTTAAATCAAATTGTGTATTCTATTTTATACGGACCTCAATCGAATCACCAGACTGATATGGCTGAATTGAATCTGAATTGAATCTCAAGAAATTCGTTCATCTCTGTGACCTGTGCAGAGGTCATGAGGGAGTGGATGTGACAATCACCTATTGTGAATGGTGAATCCTGTATTATCTATATATAAGTGATGTCTGTCGTTGTAGTCCTGTCTGTACTGCTAAAAGAGATGACTGCAGAAAACTGATCAGTACAGACCAAGAACTGGCACCTATTATTAGCCTTTGTGGTCAGTGCAAAAACTGCAGGATTTTAGTAAATAGTCATCAAAAATTCTTTGAAAATATGTGTAACATAAAAATAATTTACACAGTTATTCCCTTTAATAGTTTTTTTTCCATAGTCAAACAAGTTAGGTTTATGAGCCCTTTAAGAATGCCTAAAAGCTACAGTTATTACTTACAAGGTGCAAACGGTAAATACTGGGTTAGAAAGCAGCAACAGAAATGTCTTTGATTAAGGAACAATGCAGTGCTCTCTTTACTACCGAGCAGGAAAGAAAACTCAGCAAAAACCAATTGACAAAAAAATCGGATGTGGTTTCTGTGACTTGTGCAGCAGCTTTATTAACAGATAATGGAAGGATTAGAGGCGCAGACTAAGTTGACATACAATAGCTACTTTGGCAATCTGTTTTCAAGCCATTCTAACTCTGTTAAAAAGGGATTAGAAGAGAAAGGTTGGTAAAAAATTTTCAATGACAGCTGCCATGTGATAAATCAACAGAAGCAAAGTGGAAAGCATTCGGCAAAGGGAAATATTTTATACATTGATGAAAGAAATGTTTGTATAATTTTTTTATCATTATTATTATAATACATTGGCCTCAGCAGGAACAAGAGGCTCCCTCTTGGTCAGGAAGAGTGATTTTGTGTAAGGTTCTTCCAATGCCCAAAAGTATTTAACTACTTCAATACAGATATAGTAACATTAGGGGCATCTGTCAGCGGTTTGTTGATGAAGAACTGCTGACAACAGTTATTATATATACTACTTCTGCCCCAGCTTTTAATCAGTGGAGTGCAGTAAAAATGAGGTGTGAATGCCTGGAGTGTTACTCCCACAAGGGTAATGTAAGTGCACAGTGGATGGGCACACAGGTCTCCTGGTTGGAGCCAATAGCTGTACTCAGAGGAGGAGCTGTTCATATGCAGAGCGTGAAGCACTCCAACCCTTGGTGCATTCCTGGTGGCACTCTTTTTGAATACTTCATATATATAATATAGTAATTTGGAACCCCCCCAATCCCCCCAAAAAAATAAAAATTCAAAGTCACAGCAAATAAGTTGTAGGTTGTAAAATAATAAAATAGTTTATATAGCATTGTTTCATACCTTACACATTACCCATTAACATATAGTACCAAATGCAGATAACGAGTACATACAAGACCCAGATAAATGTTCCCAGATAGCGGATACAGTGCCCAGATATACATTGAGTTATAGTGTCCAGGTGAATAATGCTTTTAGTGCTTATGTAAATCATACCATACAGTGCACATGTAAACAGTGTCGTACAATACTCATGTAAACAGTGTCATACAGTGCACATATAAACAGTGTCATACAATACTCATGTAAACAGTGCCATACAGTGTACATATAAACAGTGTCATACAATACTCATGTAAACAGTGTCATACAATACTCATGTAAACAGTGCCATACTGTGCACATGTAAACGGTGTCATAAAATACTCATGTAAACAGTGACATACAGTGCACATGTAAACAGTGTTATACAATACTTATGTAAACAGTGCCATACAGTGCACATGTAAACAGTGCCATACAGTGCACATGTAAACGGCGTCATACAGTTCACATGTAAACAGAGTCATACAATACTTATGTAAACAGTGCCATACAGTGCACATGTAAACAGTGCAATACAGTGCACATGTAAACGGCGTCATACAGTTCACATGTAAACAGAGTCATACAATACTTATGTAAACAGTGCCATACAGTGCACATGTAAACGGTGTCATACAATATTCATGTTAATTGTGCCATACAGTGCACATGTAAACAGTGTCATACAATACTCATGTAAACAGTGTCATACAGTGCATATGAATAGCACCCTACTTACAGAAAGAGCATATGTGGTCCATGTACATAGATTTTTGACCTATGATTTTAAGCCATTATATCTCAATATCGAAGTGTTTTTTTCCTCATTATTAGTGTTTTGTCTTTGAAAGAAAGCTTAAAAATTATTATAGTACTACCCCATTCAGTTAAAGGGGTTATCCCACGAATAATGTAAAAAATGAAAATCAGACATCATATAGTCCATGACAATACCTTTCTAACAAAGCTAGAACCAGCCATGTACCTCACATGGACCCAGAGATCTCCCCATTCATTGATCTGCTAGATTTATATCAAGCTGACAGCTCAAGGGGAGTGTCTTTTCTGCTGCAGCTAAGGAGGCGTGTCTCAGCTCTGCCTATCACAGCTCAGTAGGCAGTTAAAAGTTGAAACTGAGCATGTGCGGCCTGCTCAGTGAATAGGTCAAAGAAATAAGAAATTAAGTGGTCCTATACAGATACATGTTACTGAATAACTCAGTAGCTATACAAAATTTTTAATGACATGCAATTACAAAAGTATTCAGATCCAGGTGCTGGTGTGAAAACTGTAGAATATTTTTCGTGAGACAACCCCTTTAAACTATACATTAGTTTGTGATATATACTGTATGTGAAATGTGAGTGCTTAGGTTGTGATAAGCACAATGCAATTATAACAATCATTAGTTCTCTTCAATTAAAGGGAAATTAAACGATTATCCCATCCATGGGGAACTCATTTCCAGAGGGGACAATGTCTCTAAAGGAGACCTCCTTGACTGGACAGACCAGCCGTCTTGTTATAGGGAGGTTATTACTTGATCAAATTTCAACATGGAAAAAACCCTTGTTTTTAATCATGAATATTAATGTGGATTCTGATTGTGTTCATGTTTAATTGGGAGAATTTCCTAAAAGAGTGACTTACGCAGTAAGGAAATGTGAAATAGGATATTTTTTGAAAAAAATAGTAAAGGAAATAGGCAGCACAGAGCACACCATGATTATTTGTTATGATTATTCCCAGCCATATGAGACAACCTCATTATAATAAATTCATGACCTCATGATATTTTATATTCCTTTCTTAGATAACATAATAGATGGGATTGCAGAAGTTTCTCAAGCTAGAAATGATATTCATCAATATATAAAAGTGACAAATGCTCATTGCTTGGGGCTTTGGCTTCTTGAAATGTGATCTAGCAAGAAAAGAAAGCTCTTTTTGTCTTTTGGGATAGTTTATCACTCACTTCTTATCAATGACTGACTGGAGATGATGTCAACTGCCCTTTGGCATATTGATGAGTTATACAGGTTTAGGTAAAATGTTTGTGTCCTAATTTTTTCTTTTCTCTTCTTGGAATATTTTTGCTACTGACAACTGGGTTGTAGAATTTAAAATGGTTAGCAAACATCTGGAGACATAAAGATAGTATCAAACTCTACAAAGCATAAAATATAAAAATAATATATAATAAAATATAAAAAGAACACTAAGTTGTATATACCTCTTCAATTCCCCTCTGATCCAGCTCAATTGCTCTAGCAGTTCCCCCTAGTCTACTAAACATCTCAGCTGATCGGTGTGAGATTGAAGAGATGACTAGCTTTTTTAATTTATAGTATTTGGTGCTATTTTTATTGTTTCCAGAAGTCGTCTAACCCCTTTATATAAAACCTCCAAAATGAGACTGTTGGGGATTCATTATGACTAGTCAGAAAAATCCCCTAACAACATTTATACCTGTTGGAGAGAGTGGAAAAGGTTTTGTACCTAGTGATGTTCTTCACTGAAAGTTTTTGTAAATAGAAAATTGGTAGATATACTTTCGAAAATTAGTTGCACTTGGTGCCACACGTTAAAGTATTAGTTTGTTTTACTTCCTAGTGCAACCACATCTGAAATCTCCCCCATTGTATCTCATACTTACCTCTTTGGTAACAACAAAAATATATTCTTACCTGAAGCTACTACTCTGCAGACCTGTGGCAATATACTGCTGGAGGCTGCAAGAACTTAGAGGCTGGATACCTGGAGTCTTTAACAATTAAATTACATAGGATTCTCTGAGAGGATTGGTGTATAAACTAAGCATAGTAACATCTGTATATGGTATAATTCTGCATTGGAAATTGCAGTTATACTGCTATGGGCCCATTTACACGGTTGGATATGTGGCAATGAATGAGAATGAACCATTAAGAAGAAGCATTTATATGCAGCAGACATCTCTTTTGTATGGGGATGAATGATCGTTACTACAATTATTCATCCTGATACAACTGGCAGCACATTCCTGTTTACATAGGAATATGTGCTGCCAACAAACAATGATTTCAGGTGCCACAATAATGATTGGATCATCTTAAAAATGGCAGTTTAGTCAAGAACAAGCATACATATAAATATTTGTTTCCAATATTTGGCCCAATAATCTGCCCATGTAAATGGACCCAAAGTCTTTATACAAGAAGATTTATCTATTAGCTTGTAGTTCAGTGTGGGCATACCAACACAAGTCAACTAAGAAGATATAGTATTGTTATCAGGAAGGATCCTTAGAAATATTAACTGAACCTGAACATCCCAAATGTGACATTTGTTTGTTTTTATTACAGGTGGATGGATTTCTCACACTGCTTTTTGGTCTGGCCAGTATAAATACCCTTACCCTCATTAGCGTAACACGCTATATTAAAGGTTGCCATCCACAAAGAGGTAAACTTTAAAGTGGCAGTGCTTTCTCGTAACTTTTCTGAAACTCAAAAAATCACTGTAGATGAGATAAATTACAGAGGGTCAATTGTAGTCAATTCACTGTATTATACCAATCCCTCCTTAAAATGTAACTTTTACTCAGTATCCTTATAAAAATAAGCACAAAATCCCCAAAAATAAAAAACCATAAAAAGAAAAACATTCACATATCAGGACATTACATAGTAGTTGGGGCTACCACACTGTGCAATTTGTAGGCCACTCTTACCTACGACCTTCTAGTGATACCAGAGGAAAGGGGGTCGGCCTCTGGTGCAGATAGTACAGCAATCATTGGATATGATGTTGCTTTGGGAGATGGACACCAGCTCACCTTGATTTGTCCCTGATACTGTCCCTGCCTACTGGCAGAGCACCCGCCCTGAAAGAGGCGACCCTACCTCTCAGTGGCTAAACCCTCAATATTTCCTACCGTGTCCGTCTTGGGTGTCCCGACACATTTCCCCAACAAAATGGTCGGTTCCTCAGGGGACCAAAACATGTGGTTAAAGATAAAAAGATAAACACACTTCTGTGAACAATGGCAGTTGCAGATGATGGCAACATCCACAATTGCTGTACTATCTGCACCCGAGGCCGACCCCCTTTCCTCTGTTACCACTGGAAGGTCGTAAGTAAGAATGGTCTACATATTACACTGTGTGGTGGCCCCAACTTTTATGTAATGTCATGATATGTGGATGTTTTTCTTTTTATGGTTTTGATTTGGGGGAGTTTTTGTGCTTTTTATATGGATACTGAGTAAAAGTTACGTTTTAAGGATGGATTGGTATAATACATTTCTGAAGCTCAATTTAATTTTCATTGCTGCAAATGTTTATATTGAAAAGTGTTATAATAAAAAGTTTTGCAAATTGTTAAAATAATTGACATATGTATGAAAGCAGCAGAGCTTTTCATTATATAAGATAATTTTATGAATTCGGAAACCCCTTTAAATTAAATCCACATATTACTGAAATGCTGTGGGTCTGAAGAATCTGCAGAGTTGTACAGTACCAGCAAAGCTGCAGCATTTCAGTCTTGTGTGGATATATTCTAAAAGTCAAATCTAGAATGATCACTCGCTCAGATGATTGAAATATTAAATTTTTTCTGCATAACTGTGTCTTACATCTATAACATAAATAAAGAATATATACATTATGACAGAATACATGTAAAATTACATTGACATTTACAAGTTTGTAAAAGAAAATGTAAATTAATATTAATAATTTATTCATCAGCATTACAAATTACAAAATTTTCAATGATGTGTCTTCCTTTGAGCCCCATGATAAGCTATACGTGTATTCTAGACATGCCGTGGTGTTTAAACATGTACCGTTACTTTATAATATCTGATAAAAAAATGTGACATCTTCCTCACCTCTCAGCAGCCTATAGTTTGCAGTTACTTACCTGCAGGCTCTCTGTAAATCTTAAGAAACCTCAACAGTCACCCAAAACAGTAAACATTAGATGGGGATGGTGCAGTCTCTGTGTCTGAGAGACTCATGAGAGGGGAGAGTGACCATTAGGAGTGATATCATTGGCTCAGACTGAACCTACTGGTTTCAGCAGGATCAGCCCAGGAGTGGATTGGCCATAGACCTTACAGGGAAATTTCCCAGAGGGCCAATGCCCAGGGGGCCACCTGAGCCCCCTCATGGCCGGCCAGTGGAGGTTTTTAGGGATGTATTTTGTGCTGCTGGGGCAGTATTTTGTGATGGACTGTGGTATTTGGCTCTGTTGGGGTGGTCTAATATGCCACAATATGGTATTGCTGGCCTCACCTACTTGTTGGCCTTGACTTTCATCAATTTGAACCGGACTTCAAAATGGGGTCACTTTAAAGGGGTTCTCCAGGAATTAATGGATGCTCACAGCTAGTTCTGTACCTAGAGAGACAACGGCCATACCAGAGCCGGCACGCTAAGCACAGAGACATGTGCAGCGTCCGCACTATCTCCTGAACAAAGCACTCTACCTATTACAGTATATAGTGTGTCCTATACTCCTGATGACATGGCCGCAACAGGCCGATAGAAACGCGTTGAGTAGGGACTTAGTTCAGTTAGTTCATAGGGCAGGTATTTGGAGGTGCTGTCCCTCTCCTACGGCCAACTGTATATGGGCCTTTGCTGGAGGGGAGGTAGCTACTTCCAGACAACCCGCTCAGATTTAATATGAGTGCATTTTTCAATGGTGTCCTCTGCGGGCAACTTGTGGGCTATAGGTGGGAATAATAGCCACCGAATATAGCCAGGGCACTTCACCATAAGTGCCACAGCCTAACGGGGTGACATTGTTTATTTTTTTACACCTTAGTTCCACTGTTGTATGGTCCTAGTGTGCACCTACACTAACATTATCCTATCAATCAAGGACCAGCAGGTGGTAACACTAAACAGGTAGGGTGTATGGAGAGAGTAATATTTTTGTCTCTCTAGGTACAGAACTAGCTGTGAGCATCCATTAACAGCATAGACTGTATATCCATTTACCCCTACGGACCTTTTAGAGATTCAGCGACATAGTATATATTTTATAGAATTTTCAATAAATTGAGATTTTAGCATTAAATAAACCGTCGCTTATTATCAGTACGCCCTTTGAGTTCAGCACGGTAATACATTACCTGGTTTTTCAGTTAGTTACATGTTCTCCAGGAATTAAAAAAATTAAAATACTTAAATATTAATTATAAATATATTCCCATACATTTCATTAGTTATAATGGTTGTTTTGTCTGGGGAGCAATCATTAGGAGAAACAAAATGGCCCCCATCCTACTAGTTCACACAAAACCTGTCCTAATCACAGAGGAGGGCAAGTTACTTCACAATACTGAGGTAAAGAGCTGCCTCATACTCCTCTCTGCTCTGCTTGTCAATACAGCTGAATATCTGAGGGAAAGGAGTTCATGAGGAGACATGAAGTACAGAGAAGAGATGAGGATGTGGCTGATGAGCAGCAGCTCTTGTGTGCAGTCTCCATTACCACAGTCTGTCCTGTCCATCCTCTCTGTACTTCATGTCTCCTCATGAGCTCCATTACTACAGAGATTCAGCTGAAGATCTTATCAGCTGTATTCAGGATCATAATCTCTGACAAGCAGAGCAGAGAGGAGGATGAGGCAGCTCTTTACCTCAGTGTTGTGAAGTAACTTGTCCTGCTATGTGATTAGGACAGGTTCTGTGTGTACTAATGGGACGGCGGCCATTTTGTTTCCCCTAATGATTGCTCCCCAGACAAAACAAGCCATTATAACTAATGAAAGGTATTTGGGAATTTATTCATAATAAAGTAATATTTAAGTATTTTCATTTTCTTAATTCCCAGAGAGCTCCTTTAAGTATTTTTTCCAGGGCCACTTTAATTTCCCAGTCCGCCCCTGGATCAGCTTATGAGCTAATGATGGGTAAGGACCTTCCAATCATCCCGAGCATGATCAACATGCTTAACCATTTGTTCCTGTGGCTCAGGCTAAAGCTATTGGTTTTAGTGGGTTCGGTCTATGATCTAATGATAGGTGAGGGATTGGACCTTCTGACCATTCCCCAGCAGATCAACATGCTTAATCCTTTGTTCCTGTGGCAGCTAAGCTGCTGCTTGAGGTATCTGGCAGTGTTTTTTTTTTCTCTGAATTGAAATAAACAAGCATACTTGGCCTGTTTGGACAAAATACCTGTTGACCTACAATTTTAAGTTATTTCTTGGTTGAGAATTTTCCACTGCAATTCTCTATTCATCTCCAGAAGAGCCATAAATTTCATACTAGTCATGACATCAAAGAACTCATTACCTTGATGACCCTGAACACTGCTTCTGGTTATTATATTTGTAAAGAATGGAAAAATGAGCAGTTAGGGTCATTGCTGGAGCAAACTAGAACAGGAAGGCTACATAAATATGTCAGCAGTGCCAATCCTTGCTCATTTTTCACTCTTTAGACGTTGACCTAAATGAGTGTAAATTATTTTGAAGATTCATTTTACCCAAAGTCTGACTGAATTTTTATGCTGCATTTAAATTTACCATGTACATACTAATCATGCGTATATTATATTCCACAGCAAACTGCATTAGCTATGGCAGCATTACAATATCATTGGTGCTGATCTGGATTGCAGCTTTGTTCTGGTCAGTGGCTCCTTTATTAGGTTGGGGAAGCTATAGAGGTAAGTTGCCTACAAGCAGGGTTACTAAACATTACAACTGATAATGGGTCAGAATATTTCAGACAGAATCTAAAAATTCAGGGTTCAAAAGCTTAGCATCAGGTTGGTAGTACATAAACCACCCAGAACATTTGCATGGAAATCTTCCAAATCCTTTGAGCTTCCAATGCAATTTTTACACTTTTTCCCATGTTGTTGTTGAGTTATGGAAATTTAAGAAGTCTTATCTATAAAAACCTACACATGGATGTTAATAGAATATCTCTTTAGATACATGTTGGAGGACCTATTTGTACAATGATGGACATGAACATTGAACATTATACATAAAATCTACTACATTTCTAATGATACAAAACATTTATTACTTTACAGTCTTGGAATAGCCAGGAGAGGGTTTCCCACAGTTGCACTAGGATAATAAATTCGGTTATGTACAGACATGGCCTGTCATTTCCATAAAATAAATTCTACTATGTCTATATTGTTACATTATTAACTGCACATTTTTTTCTTTTTCTAGATCGGATGTATGGAACTTGTGAAATTGACTGGTCCAAAGCCAGTTTTTCCACAATTTATAAATCATATATTGTGTCCATTTTTATATGCTCCTTCTTCTTACCTGTGTTGGTTATGGTGTTCTGCTATGTTTCCATAATTAACACTGTTAAATCAAGCCGCGCTTTGACTACGGAAGGAAATTTATCAGAAAGACAAAGGAAGGTGGAAAGAGATGTAACTAGGGTATGTTTAATAATATCAAATATTCCCTTTTTAGCCAAGAGTCTAGATAAAAAAATGCTGAAAATAGTGAGACTTTCAATACTAATTTTCCCAGCAAGGATCATTTTCATCAGTATTTTACCTGGAGGGATAAATGCTGCTTAATAACCAGGCTTTACCTCTCAAAATGTACAAAAACATTTAGCATTTTCACACAGAAGTATTTCCTCAATAACGTTGTACAGTATATTACAGTCTATATGAATAAGAACCCCCAACATATGTCATTCTAATTTTATTAGATGCTATTTACCAGTTCAAGATATTTACTCCACTTCCTGACCAGGTGCATTTTCTGTTTTTTCAGTAAATGCATCTTTGAAAGCCATATTTTTTTCCACTGTTATGTAAACAATTTTTGTGCCTTTTTAGTAATATGTGGGCTTTATTTTTATGTAATTTTAATTTAGTATTTTTTATTTTTACACAAAAAGTCTGTTTTTTCAGTTTTTTTTTATTTTTACTAGCAGAAAGTGCCTGTTTAAAACTTGGGCGCTATATTTATACCCTGCACTTTCGTCATACATGTATGGCGGTGGGAGTGAAGGGGTTAATTTCTAGCTGATTTTTTTTCTAATAATCAGCAATAGCACTGCAGCAAGGGACAGTTTTTAGATGGACCACTGTTCATGTTTCTTCTTTTTTTCATTTTCCAAATTTCCAACTTATCATTGTCCATTTTTTTTCTGGACCTGATTTCCCACTGTATTTGCGGCTGCATAAACAGACAATCAACATTCACCTTCCCAATGGTTTGGGCAGCTTACTTGAATTCATGCTGTAAATATGTAACTGCACAGGTTTTAGGAACCAGTGGCACTTGGTGTCACTATACAGTATGCTGAATTGTCACTGTTGTGTCAACAAACTATCCATACCTCAATAGTACAGGTGAGCATAAAAAACTTTTAATTTGTTTTATCCCAAATAAATATCTCTTTATTCCCTTCCCCCATCCTAAATCAACATTCTCTGCAGAATCTGTCTTAACAGAAAAGACAGACTGTCAGCTGGAGGATACGATTACATGCTACCCTTAGAACTATGGCGAGAGCAAGGTTGAGAAGGAGTGAGCTGCAAGAGGGAGAAATAAAACTTTCTTCTATGATAAGATATATTACAAAGTTTCATATGTTAACCTGCACTACTGATTTATGCAAAGTTTGCTGAAAATACAGTGACCATATAAATTTTCCTGCATTGCCACCACTAGGGAAATTAAGCATTATACAATTCCTAGGGAAATCAATGGCCTTCTCATGTAATGCATAGAGACACTACAGTAGGTCTGCTTGAGCAATGGAGCAACTCCAACCTAATGACCATATTATACAATATAGCAGAGTTCTGTAGAATTTACCAGATGTTTTGACGGAGTAAACTATATATTTTTTTCTATTTTAAGGTGTCAATTGTGATTTGCACAGCCTTCATAATTGCTTGGTCTCCATATGCTGTTATATCTATGTGGTCTGCAAGTGGATATTATGTGCCTAGTCTTACTAGCATATTGGCAAGCCTCTTTGCAAAATCTGCCAGTTTCTATAATCCCCTCATCTACTTTGGGATGAGCTCCAAGTTCAGAAAGGATCTAAGCATCTTGCTTCCATGCACTCAAAAGAGTGGCAAGGACCCAGTCCGGCTGAAACGTTTCAAACGTCTAAAGCACAAACAGGAACCTGTTCAACAATTGAGGCATGAGAAATGCATTGAACATCCAGAAGGACAAATAGCACCAAGTCATGACTCTGGGGTGGGAAGCCCTAGCAATAGCCCTCCACTTGAAATGAAAGATGTCTACAACTGTCATCTAACTATAACACCTGATAACCCTAGTTATCAATGTGATCGATTATGAATTGTTGAAAATGTTGAAAAAGTTTTCTTAAGATTCACCACTTTTCTTAAGCCAAAAGTAAATGCATGCTGTTTGGGTGTTATCCTTTTTTATTGAGATACATTTCTTGTGTTATTTCCACATAGACAATTAATACAAATCTGCATTGTGGGGATCAATATGCTTGCCTTCACAAACCAAATGAATCACACAGTAATATGAACAAAGATAAAAAAATATCTCTTCATTACAATTGAACTAGTTTTGAATTTCAGGGGCAATAAATAAGTTTAAGCTCACCAACTCTGGAAATCTTTTTAACATTGCATTCTAAACCCAAATCATTCTCCTAAATACTGAAATGCAATTCCAAATACATGACAAAGGGGAAGAATAGGTGATAGAGCCCAACAGAATATTGAGATCAGTATCTGGATTTTAAGAGGTTATAAGGGATTAGAAATAAGGGTTTGTGTTTCTCCAGAAACAGTGTCCACTGAAGTCCACAATCACCCTATTGAAGATTCTACAATCCTTAAAGGGGTTGTCTCATCTTGACTAATGGGGGCATATCGCTAGGATATGCCCCCATTGTCTTATAGGTGCGGGTCCCACCGTTGGGACCCGCACCTATATCGAGAACGGGGCCCCGCAAGGTGGTGGCTGGAGGACTCCGGTCCGGCCACCACCAAGCCGGCTCCCCATAGAAATGAATGGGAGCGCACCGCGCTTGCGCGGCCACCGCTCCTATTCATTTCTATGGAGCCGACGGAAATAGCCGAGCCAGCGCTCGGCTATCTTCGCCGGCCACATTGAAAATGAATGGAGGCGGCTGCGCATGCGCAGTGCGCCCCCGTTCGCTTTCGGGGCCCCGTTCTCGATATAGGTGCGGGTCCCAGCGGTGGGACCCGCACCTATAAGACAATGGGGGCATATCCTAGCGATATGCCCCCATTAGCCAAGATGAGACAACCCCTTTAAGCTACTGTTATTCATTCAACTTTTTTCAAACTGTTGAATTAAATGATTACGTTTTTCATTTATATAGCACCAACATATTCCACAGCACTGTACAGATATGGTCTTCACTCACATCCCAATCCCCATTGTGTTTTTTTAGACTGTGGAAACTGAAGAAAATCCATGAGAAAAACATGCAAACTCCCAGTAGACATTGCCCTTGACCAAATTTGAACCCAGGACCCCAGATCTACAAGGCAACAGTGCTAATCACTGAGCCCATATGATGTCTGAACATATGCCATATATAGCCCTAACATTAGGTTAAGTCTTATGGTACCTTTTTTTTTTAATATCATTTTGTATTAAGGGGAAATACCTCTAAGGCCGCTTTCATACAGTCAGTATGTGGTCAGTGTTTTATTAGTGGTTTCCTTTAGTGATTGTCAGCCAAAACAGGCATGGAGGCTACACAGGGATTAAGTATAAGGGATAGATTCGCATCATTCTGTGTTTTTGATTCACAGGTAAAATAAAAAAAGTATCTAGACATGTATATCGCTCACCCTTTTACAGCAGTACTGCACCTCTTAGATCGCCACACTGTTCTAGAGGAACCCAGACTTGGCTGTGTCAGTTCAGTCCACAATTTATGCTGTGAATCATGGACAAATCTTCTGGCACTTGTGGTTAAAAACTTCAAATCTTTATTTCAAGGGCATAAAAATATCATGCAATAAAAAAAAACATTAAAAAAGCTTCATCCTTCCTCATGGTTTTTGACTCACAAATGAATTTGGCTCACAGAAAAATTCACTGATTAAACACTGAATAAACACTGACTGTGTGAAATTGGCCTAATGTATACTTCCCAAAGATTACTCTGCAAGAGCTGAGCTTGTTGGTTAGCAACTAAGTCAAGATGACCATCCTGGATATACATCTAATGCACTCAGTCAGCATCTCAACTAATGCACTCTGCTGACAAGCATGGTTGCTGATCTCCAGCTCTTATACAGGCAGCTTTAGGTAAGTTAAATGTGTTGTCTCAACTGAACTGACAAGTGGAGATGGAGCCATTAGAAGGGAGAGACTGCTAACAAAAAATACATACATAATGTTATTACTCAAGTACAAAGACAATGTCTTATCATGAAAAAGTCACCTGGAATGATAGGTACACTTTATTAGAATGATTCAGCTTGTAAATACATCATGCTGCTACATCTGTCTACTCCTGCATCCCAACACCAAAGACATACAGTCGCACTATAATTGCCTAAAGTCAGGCAGAGAACTTAAATACATAACCCTCATTCCTAAACAATGTAGTAGACAGCTCAAGGCACTATTGTTGCCTGCACCTTCTCCAGCAACTCTTCTTTTTCTTGATTGTTTCCCTCACCACCCTTAATGTGGATCTGCCAGCGATGGCAACTGCAATTTCCTATAAGCAATGACATGTGAACAGATTTTGGAATGACTTGGAAAATTTACTAATTTGGTGGTCTCCACAAGTGGAAAATTTCTCCAACTGCACGTCAAAGTCCTCTCACCCAACCAAACCAGTTACCAGCTCTGCATTGATGATAGGTCAAAAGCCCTGAAACAGCTGTCTGCAGATGAATGTCTTTTCCTTATGGGAAAGATTCTGGTTTTGGCTTATTTCCCAAGTCATTGGGGATTATTTACTAAAATCTGGTGTTTTACAGGCATTAAAGGGAACCTGTCATCAGCTTTATGCTGACCTCACTGAGGACAGTATAAAATAGTGACAGAAATGCTGATTTCAGCGGTGTGTCACTCATGAGCTAAAAGTAAGTGGTTGCTGAGAACCAGCATCATAATCATTGCAGCCCAGGCCTTGAAAAGAGTCAAATCTACCTGAGAAGAGTCATGGTTATCCATAATCTCCTGCTCTCCTCGCCCACCTGCAGATGATTAGCAGTTCTCTCCTAGAGAAAATCATCAATCATCAGCAGGTGGGAAGGGAGAGCAGGAATTCAGGAATAACCATGACTCTTCTCAGGTGGTCGTGACTCTTTTCCAGGCCCAGTCTGATATTGGTTCCCGGCAACCACTTACTTTTAACTTATAAATGACAGACCGCTGAAATCTGCTCAGCTGTCTCTACTTTATTCTGCCGTTAGTATGGGTAGCATAAAGTTGATGACAGGTTCCCTTTAAAGTCACTTTCACCAATAATCACACAATGCACCAATCTATAGAACATACACGTTTATTAGTTCATCAAAATTTATATAAAATGTATATGTAAAAAGTCAATGGTGGTAACTAACACACACAAAAGGAGGGGCAGGTACGTAATACTCACACTAAGTAGAGTGAAATGTTACAAACATTATCCGCATAAAACATAGTAAAGTGCAAGTGCCTTCGTTGCCCTGGCAGTGTGCTTGGGATCATTGTCATGCTGAAAGACCCAGCCACGTTTCATCTTCAATGCCCTTGCTGATGGAAGGAGGTTTGCACCCAAAATCTTACGATACATGGCCCCATTCATTCTTTCATGTACACGGATCAGTCGTCCTGGTCCCTCTGCAGAGAAACAGCCCCAGAGCATGATGTTGCCACCCCCATGCTTCACAGTCGGTATGGTGTTCTTTGGATGCAACTCAGCATTCACTGTCCTCCAAACACGACGAGTTGTGTTTCTACCAAACAGTTCTACTTTGGTTTCATCATCCAAATGCTCTCGAGCAAACTTCAGGTGGGCCCGGATATGTACTGGCTTAAGCAGGGGGACATGCCTGGCACTGCAGGATCTGAGTCCCTGGCGGCGTAGTATGTTACTGACGTTAGCCTTTGTCACGTTGTTCCCAGCTTTCTGCAGGTCATTCACTAAGTCCCCCCGTGTGGTTCTGGGATTTTTGCTCACAGTTCTTGTGATCATTTTAACCCCACGGGGTGAGATCTTGCGTGGAGCCCCTGATCGAGGGAGATTATCAGTGGTCTTGTATGTCTTCCATTTTCTAATTATTGCTCCCACAGTTGATTTCTTCACACCAAGCTGCTTGCCTATTGCAGATTCAGTCTTCCCAGTCTGGTGCAGGTCTACAATTTTGTTTCTGGTGTTCTTTGACAGCTCTTTGGTCTTCACCATAGTGGAGTTTGGAGTGTGACTGTTTGAGGTTGTGAACAGGTGTCTTTTATACTGATAACAAGTTCAAACAGGTGCCATTACTACAGGTAATGAGTGGAGGACAGAGGAGCCTCTTAAAGAAGAAGTTACAGGTCTGTGAGAGCCAGAAATCTTGCTTGTTTGTAGGTGACCAAATGCTTATTTTCCACCATAATTTGAAAATAAATTCTTTAAAAATCAGACAATGTGATTTTCTGGATTTGTTTTCTCATTTTGTCTCATAGTTGAGGTCTACCTATGATGTCAATTACAGGCCTCCCTCATCTTTTAAGTGGGAGAACTTGCACAATTGGTGGCTGACTAAATACTTTTTTTCCCCACTGTATATCCAGTGATGTCTCATTTGATGTACAGTACAGACCAAAAGTTTGGACACACCTTCTCATTCAAAATGTTTTCTGTATTTTCATGACTATGAAAATTGTAGATTCACACTGAAGGCATCAAAACTATGAATTAACACATGTGGAATTATATACTTAACAAAAAAGTGTGAAACAACTGAAAATATGTCTTATATTCTAGGTTCTTCAAAGTAGCCACCTCTTGCTTTGATTACTGCTTTGCACACTCTTGGCATTCTTGTGATGAGCTTCAAGAGGTAGTCACCTGAAATGGTTTTCACTTCATAGGTGTGCCCTGTCAGGTTTAATAAGTGGGATTTCTTGCCTTATAAATGGGGTTGGGACCATGAGTTGTGTTGGGCAGAAGTCAGGTGGATACACAGCTGATAGTTCTACTGAATAGACTGTTAGAATTTGTATTATGGCAAGAAAAAAGCAGCTAAGTAAAGAAAAACGAGTGGCAATCAATACTTTAAAAAATGAAGGTCAGTCAGTCCAAAAAATTGGGAAAACTTTGAAAGTGTCCCCAAGTGCAGTCGCAAAAACCATCAAGCGCTACAAAGAAACTGGCTCACAGGAGGACCGCCCCAGGAAAGGAAGACCAAGAGTCACCTTTGCTGCGGAGGATAAGTTCATCCGAGTCACCAGCCTCAGAAATCGCAGGTTAACAGCAGCTCAGATTAGAGATCAGGTCAATGCCACACAGAGTTCTAGCAGCAGACACATCTCTACAACAACTGTTAAGAGGAGACTGTGTGCAGCAGGCCTTCATGGTAAAATAGCTACTAGGAAACCACTGCTAAGGACAGGCAACAAGCAGAAGAGACTTGTTTGGGCTAAAGAACACAAGGAATGGACATTAGACCAGTGGAAATCTGTGCTTTGGTCTGATGAGTCTAAATTTGAGATCTTTGGTTCCAACCACCGTGTCTTTGTGCGACGCAGAAAAGGTGAACGGATGGACTCTACATGCCTGGTTCCCATTGTGAAGCATGGAGGAGGAGGTGTGATGGTGTGGAGGTGCTTTGCTGGTGACACTGTTGGGGATTTATTCAAAGTTGAAGGCATACTGAACCAGCATAGCTACCACAGCATATTGCAGCGGCATGCTATTCCATCCGGTTTGCATTTAGTCGGACCATCATTTATTTATCAACAGGACAATGACCCCAAACACACCTCCAGGCTATGTAAGGGCTATTTGACCAAGAAGGAGAGTGATGGGGTGCTAAGCCAGATGACCTGGCCTCCACAGTCATGAAAATACAGAAAACTCTTTGAATGAGAAGGTGTGTCCAAACTTTTGGTCTGTACTCTACGTTTGAGTCTCCTTGTGGCTCCTTGGAATGTTAAAACACTGGAACACATAGTCCAAAATTCAATTGTAATCCACGTGAGGTAATATTGTAATCCAAACAGGTAATCCACATGGATAGTAGAGAATAGCAGCAAATAAAGAACCTGTTTTGCAAAGGGGGCTCCCAAATAACCTGAGAAGGGGGGAAAAAGGAAAATAGGCGCGCTTAGGCGCAAATGGGAATTTTCTGCAGAATGGGGGGGGGGGGGAGTCCTGACAGCCATATCCATCTGGGTGAGAGTCAAATGGATAAATACAAACTATAAAACAAACACAAAAAGTGCCAACTAGCTCTCACCCGTCAGGTGCAGTCCATGGTGTGGCTCCCATAGGTTCTCTTGAAGTGTCCTTGAGACAGCCAGTAGTTGGGTTCCTCAGATGAGGGACCTGAAGTCCTCCTCGCTTGAGCTGCTACTAAACGACATCAGAGGATGCTCCTGCCTCTAGTAGGCCACGCTCGCTGCCGTGGTGGAACTCCACTGCTCTCTTCTTCTGGAAGTTGGACTTGACCGGATCCAGGTGGTGGTCATGCTGGTGAGCGCTGCAGCCACTTGCGCTTTCCTGGATCCTCCTGCTGGGACAGCAGGGGTAAGGACTTCTGGCTGCAGTGGTGGAGGCAAGGTTGCATCCAGGGAAGAAGCCCCAGCTCCCCTGGCTGCTGCTGGCTTCATCTTCCATGGTAGTTGGCATTTGTGGATCACTGTGGTTTGGAATGTAAATGATGACGTTGTCAGCTAACCCAGCTGAAAGGACTGTGTTGGTGGTGGTGCTGGCAAATCCAGGGATCAGAGGCTCCAGGTGTCGCTGTGGCTTCTCCCTGAAGTGGACTAGCATAGTGCAATCATTTTAGTGCATAGAATATCACAATCATAATTTGCTCAAGGATACGTTTGAGTCTCTATTTTCTTCTGACGCTTGGCATGAATCTGGAACACAGAGTCCCGAACTTCAATTGGAATCCACATGGGTAAATTCTAATCCAATCGGGTAATAAAATAGCAGAAAATATATTAAAAGAGAACCCTTTTTTTTTAAAGGGGGCTCCCAAATAACCTGAGTAGGGGGGAAAAAGGGAATTGGCGCGCTTAGGCACAACTGGGACGTTACTTTTTCTGCTGATGGGGGGAGTCCTAACAGTCCGTGTCCATCTGGATGAGAGCAAACGGGGCAATAAAAACAAGTCAACTTAAAACAATGGCCAACTCATTCGCACCCGTCAGAAGTAGTCCACGTTGTGGCTCCCATAACTTCTTGTAGTTTCATTGTTTAACAGACTGTTGAGGGGTCCCTTAGATGAAGGATTGGAAATCCTCTTCACTGCTTCTGCTACTAAAACACATTAGAGGTCGTTCCTTCCTCTTGTAAGCCATGCTAGCTGATGTAGTGGAGCTCCCCTGACCTCTAGTAGCGGATTCTGGCAGTGACCAGGTGGTCACACTGGCAAGTGTTGTGGCGGCAACCTGAGCCTTGATTTTGCTGGATTCTCCGGGCGATTACGACGGGAGTAAGAACTTCCGGCTTCATGGGTTCAGATTGTGGTCTTCCTCTGGCCGCAGCAGCAGCGGCCTCCATCTTCCAGGGAAGCTGGTACTGTACTTCCTTTGGCTGGTAGGAGAAGGTAGTTGTAGTTAGCTGTCCCACTTGAAGAGAGGGTGGTGGTGGCAGCAGACCCGGGATCAGGAGTTCCGGCTGAGGTTGGCGCTTTTTTCCAAAGTGCAGGGTGCCATCTTCCATCTCCCTGGCCTGGGATGATCCAAGACTTGTATTACCCACTTCTTGACAGCCTTTTTGTAATCCCATAATGTCAGGGCATTTGCAGTCACCGCGGCTGGGGCAATATTGTTTTGTCTCAAGGAGTTATGCTTCTTCTTGGGCGGCGGAGCAGGAGCCCCAGGCGCCTCCGGTGCACCAGCCGGTTCGGCAAACACCACAGGTGTCTTCTTCGGTCTTGGCTTAGGAATCCACTGGTCCACATAAGTCTCTTCTGGCTCCTCTTTAACCTCTGGGATATCACTACCTCAATCCATTTCTGCCCAGTTGGGGAGCAGCTGCTTTGCCATCTTGCACAGCACACTTGCTCTGGGTCTCAAACTGGAGATGGAGGCGGAGCTACAAGGGAGGAGTCTTCACTCTCTATACTTTCAATGGTAAGCTCCCAGGAGTCCCAGCTTACCGAGCCTGTGAGCCAATCAGAGCAAGCCAAACTGCTTTCTTCCCAGGCTTTTTGCAGCACAAATAAAGAACTCACAGTAAAAGTTCGCTTATTAACTGATTTCGTACACATCAGCGTATAAAGTAACTTATACGTAGCATTAGCGTACAATTAAGCGTACGAGTACGTAGCGAATGCTTAGAAAGTTTTAAGAACCTTTTTTCGAACCTAACAGAGCGAATCTCAAAAAATCCGGATTCGCTTTGCAATAGAAAATTTCCAAGATTCGATAGGAATCTACGAAGCGGTGAGTAGATTTGCTCATCTCTAACAGTGAGTCATCAGGAGCTACCTGTTCACGTGAAAAAAATGCCGCCACATTGAAGGTATGTGGCAGTGTATCTGGCACTTGTATGGCCGTGTTTCTATCAGATTGTTCCGTGAAAGTATTAATCATAGATTCAACAAAACAACCATAACAGTGAATGAACCCCAAAGTTCCATAGTGGAGATGGAAATATCTGTCCATAGGAGCACTATAAGATGTATAGTTCACAGAAGGGGTTGGAGCAGTTTTTTCTGGATGAATGGATAAAACTCCCAGTGATTAGTAATATTGACCCAATACTGTAATTGCAGCAAAGATGGTTACATAAAGTATTGATTTTCTAGGGGTGAATGCTTATGCACATTTAATTTCTCAGTTTTTTTCTCTTTTTTTATCATTATTTTTGCCACAATAAAAGCATATTTTGCACCTTCAAAGTAGTAGGCCTGTTGTGTAACTTGAATGGTACAACCCCCCCCCCCAAAATGAATTTCAATTCCAGTCTGTAATGCAATAAAACAGGAAAAACACCAAGAGGGAGAGAATACTTTAGAATGTCACTGTACATAGTGAAGTATATTTTACCTCCCAGATTACTCATTTTAAGTTGTATGTTATTTATTTATTTGTTTATTTTATAATATTATTCATATAGCTTTATGGTAACACTGTTATTTCATGAGAAAACGTCTATCTGGTTTGAGTGAACGTGCCATGATGAAAATGTAGTGCAATCTGTGGGTAGCATGTTATAGAGCAGGAGGAGCTGAGCAGATTTATATATAATTTTATGGGAATACAACCCCTGGCAAAAATTATGGAATCACCAGCCTCTGAGAATGTTCCTTCAGTTGTTTAATTTTGTTGAAAAAAAAAAACAGATCACAGACATGACAAAAAACTAAAGGCATTTCAAATGGCAACTTTCTGGCTTTAAGAAATACTAAAAGAAATCAAGAAAAATAATTGTGGTAGCCAGTATTAGTTACATTTTTAGAACAAGCCAAGGGAATAAATTATGGAATCACTCATTTATGAGGAAAAAATTATGGAATCACCCTGCAAATTTTCATTACAAACAATAACACCTGCATCAGATTAAATCTGCTTGTTAGTATCCAGGTAAAAAGGAGTGATGACACCTTGGAGAGCTGTTCCAACAAGTGGACTGACATGAATCATGGCTCCAACACCAGAGATGTCAATTGAAAAAAAGGAGAGGATTATCAAACTCCTTAAAGAGGGTAAATCATGACGCAGTGTTGCACAAGATGTTGGTTGTTCACAGTCAGCTGTGTCTAAAAACTGGACCAAGTACAAACAACATGGGAAGGTGGTTAAAGGCAAGCATACTGGTAGACGAAGGAAGACATCAAAGCGTCAAGACAGAAAACTTAAAGCAATATGCCTTGAAAACAGAAAATGTACAACAAAACAAATGAGGAACAAATGGGAGGAAACTGGAGTCAACGTCTGTGACCGAACTTTAAGAAACCGCCTAAAGGAAATGGGATTTACATACAGAATAGCTAAAAGAAAGCCATCACTAACACCTAAACAGAAAAAAACAAGGTTACAATGGGCTAAGGAAAGGCAATCGTGGACTGTGGATGACTTGATGAAAGTTATATTCAGTGATGAATCTCGAATCTGCATTGGGCAAGGTGATGATGTTGGAACTTTTGTTTGGTGCCCTTCCAAAGAGATTTATGCAGATGACTGTCTGAAGAAAACATGCAAATTTCCACAGTAATTGATGATATAGGGCTGCATGTCAGGTAAAAGCACTGGGGAGATGGCTGTCATTACATCTTCAATAAATGCACAGGTTTACATTGACATTTTGGACACTTTTCTTATCCCATCTATCGAAAGGATGTTTGGGGATGATGAAATCATTTTTCAAGATGATAATGCATCTTGCCATAGAGCAAAAACTGTGAAAACATTCCTTGAAGAAAGACACATAAGGTTAATGTCGTGGCCTGCAAACAGTCCGAATCTCAATCCAATTGAAAATCTGTGGTGGAAGTTAAAGAAAATGGTCCATGACAAGGCTCCAACCTGCAAAGCTGATCTGGCAACAGCAATTAGAGAAAGCTGGAGCCAGATTGATGAAGAGTACTGTTTGTCACTCATTAAGTCAATGCCTCAGAGACTGCAAGCAGTTATAAAAGCCAGAGGTGGTGCAACAAAGTACTAGTGATGTGTTGGAGTGTTATTTTGTTTGTTTGTTTTTCATGATTCCATAATTATTTCCTCAGAATTGAGTGATTCCATAATTTATTCCCTTGGCTTGTTCTAAAAATGTAACTGTTACTGGCTACCACAATTATTTTTCTTGATTTCTTTTAGTATTTCTTAAAGCCAGAAAGTTCCCATTTGAAATGCCTTTAGTTTTTTGTCATGTCTATGATCTGTTTTTTTTTCAACAAAATTAAACAACTGAAGGAACATCCTCAGAGACTGGTGATTCCATAATTTTTGCCAGGGGTTGTAGATTCAGTATGACTTGTATTTCATTCATTAAAATTCAAGCTCATTCTGGGCTTTGATGTCCAGGAGGCAGTCCTGTACAGAGAGCTATACAGGGAAGGTTGTAAATCACTGATAGGCCACCTTAACATCAAAGTTCAGAATGAACTTGAATTTAAACATATATTATAAGTAGTGTTGAGCGAGCACCTCTGTGCTCGTATGCTTGGGTGCTCTGGCTGAGCACTAGGGGTTGCTCGAGTGCTCGGCCGAGCACCCGAGCATAATGTTAGTCAATGGGACTAAACCAGGCATCCCCCGCTCGGAAGAGGGGAGGGTGTCTGGTAAATAGAAAAAGGTCAGAATCGCAACTTCTCCTCTTTTACTCCTTTCACTCGTAAAAGTATGCTAATTAACTGAATTTGTACGCATTAGTGCACAATGCGTACGCATTAGCATACAAATGCATACGCATTAGCGTTCAAAAGCGTACGCCTTAGCATACAAATTCGTATGCATTAGCATACAAATTCGTACGCATTATTGTACAAATCAACATTACAGTGCGGGGAAGAGACTCGAGCATTGCACTTGAGTACAGTAGAGCATGCTCGCTCAATACTAATTATAACTTATATTGAGAAGGTATGCAAATGGGTTCTTAGCAAGCTCTGCCTCTGATGCCACCAGATGTAAGGTAGCTATCCTATAAGTCTATTTGTTTGACCCTTTGGGTCTGAAGACATGACTTAGATAATAATTAAGTCAGCACAACATCTGCCGACAGCTGTTTTTTCTATCAGTCTGCTCAGCTCTTCCTGCTCTATAACATGCTGCCTTCAGCTCTAAAGGTAGGTTCAGCATGACAGGATCCCTTTAATTTTCATAGTATTTCCTCCTGGAGCATTGATTGAGAAATAAGTCTTCATGCATCCCAGCACTGTTGTGTCTCTTTAATGAGAAACAGTGCCCCCACCCACAGGCACCATCTAAGTCATCTCTTTGGCATCTTCTTTATACACGAATGATCTGATTTCCAAAGAGAGGACTTGCGTAGTATCCTGTTAGCCAATAAAAAACTATGTGATGTTGAATACTTTTGTGTTAATAAATACAAAAGAATTATGAGAGTTATAACTTTATTGGCTAACTAGAAGTGCTCTGAAAGCATGCAATGGGATTTTTTCTGGTTAGTTAATTAAGTATCACTCCCATAATATTTGTGTATTTATTAACACAAAAGTATCCAAAGAGAGGATATAACAGAAATTTGTCATAAAACAAGCTACTAAATATTGATACTTATTCCACTTACTGTTTAATTGAAACTCGTAGTTAGGACAAGATTTAATTGAACATTACTAGGAACCATGATAGCAGTGATGTCAAAATATGTATATATATATATATATATATATATATATATATATATATATATACACACACAAAAGCGTATGGTTGTAGCAGCACTTACTGGTCCTTATAGTCCATTCCGTGGTAGTGCCGTCAGTGATGGGTATCAGTCTAATGTACCCCCAAATCATCACAAAATCCAAAACCGCAGCACTCCCAGGTCTTCAAACAATCTGTTTATTCACCATTTAGTGCGACGTTTCAACCACTATCGGTCTTTTTCAAGCATAAAGTGAGGCTCCTATACCAAAATATAAATACCCTCACCTATGTCACATGATTCAATACTTCATAATTGTGATCCCATTAGCCATTACTTGGAGCACCCCTGGTGCTACTGCGCATGCGTTAACCTGCTGCCGGAGCGCTGGATACAGCCGCGTCTCCAGCCGTGCTTCTGCGCACGTGCTAGAGTTTGTGGCTACTAGGAGCATTCCAATGCTCTTCTTATTGTTCTATATTATAGAACATATAATACGTGCTCCAAGTAATAGTTAATGGGATCACAATTATGATGTATTGAATCATGTGACACAGGGGAGGGTATTTATATTTTGGCATAGGAGCCTCACTTTATGCTTGAAAAGGACCGATAGTGGTCAAAACGTCGCACTAAGTGGTGAATAAATAGAGATTGTTTGAAGACCTGGGAGTGCTGCAGTTTGTTTTGGATTTCATGAATATATATATATATATATATATATATATATACATACATATATATATATATTAGAGATGAGCAAATCTATTCGCCGCTTCGTAGATTCATATTGAATCTTACAAATTTTCTACCCCGAAGCGAATCCGGAATTTTTCGGATTCGTTTCGTATTATTCGTAAATTTTTGTAAAATTTTGAACGCTAATGATACGTATGATACGTACGAAACCTACGCATTCTTCGTGAAGCGGGAAAATGACCATATGCCCCCACAAAAGCGGGAAAGTGAAGATATGCCCCCCTCAGAACTGGAAAAAAACAGCCCGGCCCACCGGGATCTAACTATTTGCACGTATAGGGAGTGAAGACTCCTCCCTCAGTACTCCACCCTCCTCTGAACCAGTTTAGACCAGCGCTGAACACTGATCAGTACAGCAAGCATGGCTAAAGAGCTGCGTCCGAACTGGAACCAGATGGTCTTTGGGAATGAGTTCCCCGAACCACCGCCCGCTCCAGACATCAGGGTGTCACACTCTGAATTCAAGACGAGAAACCCAGTTTCAGTGCCCTTATTCTCCTTACCTGCTGCTGAGATTGCTGTGCATCGTGAGGCGGTTCATCGTGAGGCGGTTCATCGTGAGGCGGCTGGTGTGGCTGCTGTGGTTGGTGCGGCGGAGGTGGCTGGAACGTCCACTTCGCCGTCCAGGAGGAGATCAGGGACACCTTCCGTAAGGCAGAATCCGATTGTGCCAGCATCGGTGACGACCCATGCGCAGACCCTCTGGGACTACAAGAATGCCATGGAGGACTGGGTAATCCAGGTACTGGACCATCCTAGGCCGGGAGATCCTACATTGGAGTGCCGAAAGGGAACTGTCCTGTGGTTTTTGGTCGAGAAAGGCTCTAGCTTGCTGGCAGACAACGAGGACGGCAAGGAGGACTTCGTGGGCCACAGGTCAGTTAAACGGCTGTACCTGTCCCAGCCTCGTGGGGGATCAGGTGGAATACACTCCCATGGTGTCCCTGAAAGGCCCTTTTCTTACCGGGGTTACCCTACTTTCTAAGCCCCTGGTACCTACATCGGAACCAGAAGTGTGGCCGGATGAACCACCAGGTGCGCTGCCTTCAGGTGTCACCAGATGGCGTCCTCCGGTTCAGGGAAAAGCCACAGTTCCACCACGGCAGCGAGCGGGGCCTACGAGAGCCAGGAGCATCCTCTGATGTCCTTCAGAAGCAGCTCAAGCGAGGAGGACTTCAGGTCTCTCATCTAAGGGACCCAACTACTGGCTATCTCAAGGAAACTTCAAGAGGACCTATGGGAGCTACACCATGGACTGCACCTGATGGGTGAGAGCTAGTTTGCACTTTTTTTAGTTTAGTTTGTATTGCCCCCGTTTGACTCTCATCCAGATGGTCATGGCTTGTCAGGACTCCCCCCATTCTGCAGAAAACTCCCAGTAGCACCTAAGTGCGCCTATTTTCCTTCCCCTCCCCCCCTTCTAAGATTATTTGGGAGCCCCTTTGCAAAAAGGGTTCTCTATTTGCTGCTATTCTCTATTATCCATGTGGATTACACGTTACCTGTTTGGATTGCAAAATTACCTCACGTGGATTACAATTGAATTTTGGAGTGTGTGCCAGTGTTTTATCATGCCAAGGAGCCACAAGGAGAGACTCAAACGTATATCTGAGCCTTTTATGCTTGCAATGTGAAATTGATTGCACTAAAATGTTTACATAATTATGTCTTTGCTGTATTTTAGCCACACTGTTTTTACAGGTTCAGCAGCGTTCAAGCACTTTAGGCCATTGTGTGCATTCTTTTTCCGGTACTGCAATGTGTCCTACTATGCACTTATTGTACAGTGTTTTTAGTAAATTATGCACTTAGCTGGATAGCTAACAGTGAGCACCTTACTTTCCCACCTCATATGGACTGCCTCTGAGGACTGTACGCCGCGGCCTAGCCTTGTGCGTATGACGCAATTGCGAGTCTATAGTACGCTAAGGATTCGCACACACTTTTGTACGCTAATGCTTACGTTTTGCATACTTTTAACAACGCTGACTGTATGTTCGTAATTTGTGTGGGAATGTTCGCAAAACAACGATAATTTATATATATATATATATATATATATATATATATATCAAAAAACGGACGAGGCAGCACACTGGTCTTCAAGTGGATAGTGGATCTTTATTTCACCCAAGAAACAAACTGCAACGTTTCAGCTCTCTCAATGGAGCCTTTGTCAAGCAGTGAACTCAGTGCTCAGTGAAAGTATATATAGCCAACCAGTGTAATTAATGTGATTATCCAAAGTAAATTCACATTATCAAAAATTAATCCAAATATATAAAGTGTAAACATGCAGCATACATATAATTGAAATACGTTGGTTCGCTTACTAAGTTAATCCAGTGAAAAATATGCACACATCATATAAACTACAGTGCAATACAGTGATCATCAATTAACCGGTGTATCAATGCCAGGTGTGATTAAAAACAATTGTAAAGTGTGAACAAGCTGTACACCTTACCAGAATCCACATGTATTAGGACGGCGTCCCTTGGGGATAACTGCACTTGCATGAAAAAATGTTCAGAAAGTGCGCACTGAGAGAAGGCAGCATGATGCCATCGGCACATGCACACTGGCTCAAAAGAGTCAGCGTGCCGGCGTCCTGATGCTCCATACTGCCAATACTAAAAATGTAGCACAGGAACTCGAAGAGATAACCACGCATGCGTGAACAAGTCTCATTACTATGGCAACGGGGATGTCTAAGTGTGGCTAGACAAGGGGAGATAAGGAACAACCACAGGTGGTATCTGTCCTGGTGTGAATTCCAGGATGATGCCACCGGAGGAGTGTATGGGGCGATCCGGAACACACAAGTGACCCCGATCGCTACCCGCACGCCAATAATTCAGTTATCCCATCAACCCCTATGTCACCACACTAATGAGGTGTGTGTATATGGGACAGGTCCTCAAGCAATTCGGGGCTCTGACCCCACAGAATCACCCGGTGCATGCCTGGATGTATTACCACAACCACTAAAAGGAAAAATTACATCTGTGCTCTAATGTAAAATTACAGTATTAAAAGTTATTCCCAAAAATCGAGGATAGCCGTCATAGATCACAGTGGAAAGAGATCGTGGACAGCGTTCTCACTTCTTGTATAGTATATGAATATCTATAATAAAAGGGAGAGTGAAGAAAATTAATCATATAATACAATAAGGAGATAAAGAGCACTGTGTCTAATCCTTAATCACATATAGAATTTAAAACTACATGCTGGACATGGCTAAATCACCCTAAATTCCACATTCAAACCAACAGGTTTAAGCGATTGAAAAAAAAAATCCAATAGAGTTCTCTCGGTTTAAGCAGTGATATTCTATCACCCCCACGCCTGGGCATGCGGACTTGCTCAACAATTCGAAAGCAAAGGTCCTTTTCACTATGTTTCGCCTCCGAAAAATGTTTTGAGACAGGTAAATGAAGTCTTTTTTCTCTGATAGTATATCTATGGTGGTTGAGCCTGGTTTTTACATCCCAGGTAGTCTCCCCAACATAGATAAGATGACATGGACATTCCAAAACATAAATAACATAAGACGAATCACATGTTAGGTACTGTTTAATTTTCACAACCTCACCTGTCTGTGGATATACAAAGTGAGGGCCCTTAAAGAAGAACTCCCGCAAAAATTTTTATTCCATGTCCTGCTAGAAATGTACATGATGTAATCTGTAGTGAATGTCATTTTCTTATCAGTGTTTGTATTTTTGACTTATATAATCCTGATGTTTCTTATCTGTGTCATGTGACTAGGAATTAGACCCACCAACTCGCACAGAGACTTATGTGTGGACAAGAAGTCTAATTCTCTATGCATTCCTATGAGACTGAAAGTGAGGCTCCCAAAGGAATGAAAAAAGCAGTTACTAGCTTTCTGTCCTGGGTCAGTTGGAGGTCAGGGAGTTGGTCACATGACCCAGCTACAATAAGAAGAGAGGTTATTACTCACAGAAACAGTCACTGATAAGAAAATGACAATCACTACAGATTATATCATGCACCTTTCTAACAGGTCAGAGAATAAAAATGTTTGCGGGAGTTCTTCTTTAAGCATTAACGGACAGTTTACACAATTATGACACGGGTAACAACCTGTTTTAGTGGAACCAAAATATGAACTAAAGGATCATTTTGTTGTACCAGCATCCGAGCGGACCAATCGATCTTTCAGATTTTTGTTGTGACGGAATGACATAAGAGGAGGGATGTTAAACTCAGGGATCTGTGGGAAATTACTACCCAGAATTGCCCAGTGTTTTCTCAGAATCTGGCTAATTTTTATGTTACTTGACGTATAATTAGAGACAAATGGGATCCGAGAAGGTTTTTGTATAGTTGCACATCCTCCTGCAGGAGACACTCTCTGTTTAATGACAGCACTCTATCAGTATGAAACTGAATAAGCTTATGCGGGTACCCCCTATGTTTAAATTTAGTACCCATTTCCTCAAGCCTGTGCCTAGAGGTACTGTCATCCTTCATTCAGTGAATTCACCATAGCTCTGGGGTGATTACTGTTATACCTCAATAAGGTATTTCTGTCCGTAATTTTTGTGTACAAATCGGTATCAAGCGTTCCACCCCGGTTCCTCACCATCACATCCAGAAACTCGACTTTCTGACGTGAGAACACCAAGATGAATTTCACATCGGGGTCAATGTTGTTGAGGAAGCTGTTGAAATCTTGCAGTTCCCCTTCCAATCCAGACCAAAGAAGAAAGACATCTATGTAACGCCACCACCCCAGAACATGTCTGAAGTGGTGGCTAACATAGACGTGCCTCTCCTCTAGGTATGCCATGTATATATTGGCATAATTTGGCGCCACGTTGGAAACCATCGCGGTTCCACATAGCTGTAAGAAAAAATCGTCCTGAAACAAAAAATAATTATATTTCAGGACTATGTCCAACAATGAGATGAAAAAATTCTTGCATTCATCCGAATAATGAGTGCCTCACAGGCAGCCTCTCACAGCCTCGATCCCTCTATCATGTGAGATCGAGGTGTAGAGGCTAACCACGTCAAATAAGGCTAGAATGACATGTTCGGACAGGTGAACTTTATTGACAACATTCAGAAAATGAGTGGTATCCCTAATATATGATTTAGCGGAGACAGCAAAGGAACGTAATATACGGTCCAAAAATATGGCAATTTTAGAGAAAATAGAATCTCTGCCCGAGACGATCGGTCATCCTGGAGGGCAGGTAAGGGATTTATGGACCTTTGGCAAAGTATAAAGAACAGTAGTTTTTGGGTGCTCAACATACAAGAAAGCAAAAAGCTCCTTATCTATAATATTAGTTTCCTTTGCTTCATCCAAAACCGTTCTAATTCGTTTTAGGATGTCAAACTTGGGATCACCTGATCATTTTCTATATACCTAAACGTCACTTAGTTGTCTATCGATTTCACCAATGTAATCAGAAGTGTTCATCACCACAACTTTCCCACCCTTGTCTGCGGTTTTAATCATCAGAGAAGGGTTATTGGATAATTCCCGAAGGGCAGTGCGTTCACAAATGAAGAGATTATGTTTAGCCACATATACAACATTACTCAGACATTTTAATCTGTCAAGATTAGAGATGAGCAAGCACTAAAATGCTCGGGTGCTCGTTATTCGAATCAAATTTTTCCCGATGCTCGGGTGCTCATTTCGAATAACGAACCCCATTGAAGTCAATGGGAGACACAAGCATTTTTTGCAGGGGACCGGGGCTCTGCCTAGGGAAGACTGGGTGAAAACCTGGAAACCTCAGAAAATTATGGAAACACCACGGAAATGGACAGGAAACAGCAGGGGCAGCATGCATGGATGCCTCTGAGGCTGCCTAATCCCACCATTACCCCAAATTCTCGGGCAACAGCCTGGTGGTGACCCTCAAGGCAATTGTGCTCACCCAAACCAAGAAAGGCGAGGCACATGCCCATCATGTGTTAGGAAAGCACCCAACTAGGTGCAACGAAGGTCCATCACCGCCTGCAGGTGACACCACTGCTCATGCTGGCACTGCTGTGCTATCCCCCGCCCCACAACGCAGGCATAAGCCTGACACAGCATGGTGACAGCATAGTGACACCAACAAGTGACCAAGTTAGATTGAGGTAGCAGGTGAACCACCCAAAAATGTAGCCTGACACAGCATGGCGGTGAACCCATAGGGACCAAGTTAGACTCAGGTGGAAGCTGAAGCACCCAAAAATTTAGCCTGACACAGCATGGCAGTGACACCACCAATGCCTTGGTCAGACTGAGATTGCAGTCAAATGTCTGTAGGTGAGCCTCCCAAAAATTTGTTTTGGAGTGTCCGAAGTTGACCCTCCTAAAAAATTGTTTTGGAGTGTCTGTAGTTGACCCTCCTGTAAAATATTTTTTTTGTTTTTCCTGTTATTAGTTTATGTACAACCCATGGCAGCCTGGCATGGTGGGAATATATAGGTTTGCTTCACAGACGGTCCACTGCACCGTTACATTTTCTTCATCATTGCCAATTACTTTTTTACCAACTGTTGTATGGCAATGATAACGGGGAAGGTGAATCCACTGCCGAAAAAAAGTGTCATCCTCCTACAAGTCTCCACTTGTTCTCAATTGAAAAGGGGATGTTCTTGCCGTGTCCTTCCTCATAGTGGCCGCTTCTGCGGACGACAGAGGTGGTGTACCTACGGACAGCCTGACCGAACATGATGGCAGATGGGGAGACACTCCCTCATGTAAAATTGTTTTTTGAGTGTCTGTATTTGACGCTACTAAAAAATTTATTGGAGAGAGGGCCTGTAGGTGGTCCTCCGTAAACATTGTTTGTATAGAGTGCCAGTTGACCCTCAGAAACATTGCCTGTTGGCTCAGCGTTTCTGTGCAAAGAGGAGGAGGAGGAGGAGGGGTTGGAGGAAGAGGCATAATAAGTCTGAGAAACCGTGACCGAGGTAGGCCCCGCAATCCTTGGTGTGGGCATTACATGAGTGGCCCCAGGGTCAGACTCGATCCCAGCCTCTACCAAGTTAACCCAATGTGCCGTCAGGGAGATATAGTGTCCCTGCCCGCCAGCACTTGTCCACGTGTCCGTGGTTAGGTGGACCTCATCACGACCACGTTGGTCGGGGCACGGATAATGTTCTCTGACACGTGCTGGTGTAGGGCTGGGACGGCACATCGGGAAAAATAATGGCGGCTGGGGACCAAGTACCGAGGGACAGCCACTGCCATTAGGTTGCGGAAAGCCTCAGTCTCTACCAGTCTATAGGGCAGCATCTCCAGGCTCAACAATTTGGAGATGTGGACGTTTAGGGCTTGGGCATGTGGGTGGCTGGAATTGTATTTGCGCTTGCGCTCAAATGTCTGCTGCAAAGACAGCTGAACGCTGCGCTGGGACACATTGGTGGAGGTTGTGGAGGATCGTGCAGGTGAATGGGTGGTTGTAGGGCGGGAGGCGCTCGTGCCGGGGTCTTGGGCGGGGGGTGGACTCGCCGAGCCAGCATGTGATACAGGGGAAGGGGCAGTGGTGTGACCCGCAGGAGGTGAACAGCCTTGGTTCCACTGAGTCGGGTGTTTAGCACTCATATGCCTGCGCATGCTGGTAGTGGTTAGGCTGGTAGTGGTGGCTCCCCTGCTGATCTTGGTGTGACACAGGTTGCACACCACAGTCCGTCGGTCATCCTCAGTTTCTTTAAAAAACCTCCAGACTTGCGAACATCTAGGCCTCGGCACGGGAACTTGACTCCGTGAAACAGTTGCTGATCTACCTGCTTTGGCCCTGCTTCTCCCTCTGGCCACCCCACTGCCTCTTCAAACTTGTTCTGGTGCTGCACTTGCCTCCACTTCAGAAGCACTGTCTTGAGTTGGATTACCAACCCAGCTCGGGTCAGTCACCTCATCATCCACCAGCTCTTCCTCCGATTCCTCACTCTGCTCCCCCCTCCGACTTACTGCCCTGACAACAACGTCACTGTCTGACAACCGTGTCTCATCATCATCATCATCCGACACCTCTTCACGCACTACTTGCACTAATTCCACACTCTCATCACCCACAGACTGCGAAAGTTCTAAATTTTGGGCATCGGGACAGAGCAACTGCTCAGGTTGCTCTTGAGCAGTGGTTTGTGTCTCTGGGTAGGGTCCTGAAAAGAGTTCCTGTGAGTATGCCTGATCTGAATCCATACTTTCCGTGGGGGGGGGCAGGCTGGGGGGAAGGAGGTTGAGCTGGAGGATCCAGAGGTCTACTCCCTTGGCTAGCGTGGGTGGACTGCGTGGAAGACTGGGTGGTGGATAAATTACTTGACGCATTGTCCGCTATCCACGTCACCACCTGTTCGCACTGTTGTGGTTTCAATAGTGGTGTACCACGTGAACCAGTAAGTTGCGAGATGAAGCTAGGGATCGAAACTCTGCGGCGTTCCACTGCTCCCTTATCAACATGTACTGTGTCACCCTGCCCAGGACCACGGCCTCTGCCCCCTACACTAGTTGAACGCCCACGCCCGCGCCCCCGCCCCCGCCCTCGACCCTTAGCCCTTGGATTCAACATTCTTTGGGGATGATTTCTGCCTAACCAACATCTAAATTGAGGCCCTAACAGCGTGCAGCCAAGATGGGATTCAGATTGCAGTCAAATGGCTTTGGATGAGCCTCCCAAAAATTTTTTTTTTGGAGTGTGTGAAGTCGACCCTCCGAAAAAAAAAATTTTTTTGTGTCTGTGGTTGACGATACTGAAAAATTGTTTTAGAGTGTCTGTAGATGACACTCCTGAAAAATTGTTTGGAGAGAGGTAGGTGGCCCTCCAGAAACATTGTCTTAAAAGAGTACTAGTTGGCCCTCTAAAAAATTCCCTTTTGGGTCAGCGTTTGGCAATGAAGAGAAGGAGGAGGAGGAGTAGAGGAGAGGAATTGGATACATAAGGAATCTTATTCTTTAGCTGCTTTCCCCCGGAGGAGATTTGAATTCCGGTGAAATCCAGGCTTTGTTCATTTTAATAAGCGTCAGCCTGTCAGCGCTGTCAGTTGACAGGCGTGTACGCTTATCGGTGATGACGCCACCAGCTGCACTGAATACCCGCTCTGACAACACGCTAGCGGCAGGGCAGGCCAGCACCTCCAAGGCGTACAGCGCCAGTTCAGGCCACGTGTCCAGCTTTGAAGCCCAGTAGTTGTATGGAGCAGAGTGATCACGCAGGACGTTGGCATGGTCAGCTAGGTACTCCCTCACCATCTTTCTGTACAGCTCCCCCCTACTCTGCCTAGACTGGGGACAGGTGACAGTGTCTTGCTGGGGTGACATAAAACTGGCAAAGGCCTTGGAGAGCGTTCCCCTGCCAGTGCTGGACAAGCTGCCTGCTCGCCTCCTCTCCCCCGCTACTTGGCCCACAGAACCACGCCCTCTGCCGCTAGAGGTGTCAGATGGGAAGGATTGTTTCAGCTTGTGCACCAGGGCCTGTTGATTCACTCTCATACTCCTTTCCTCTACAGGGATGAGAGTGGAAAGGTTCAGCTTGTACCGTGGGTCCAGGAGAGTGAACACCCAGTAATCGGTGTTTGAAAAAATTCTTCTAACGCGAGGGTCACGGGATAGGCAGCCTAACATGAAGTCTGCCATGTGCGCCAGAGTCCCAACACGCAAGAATTCCCTCTCCTCACTGGCCTGACTCTCCATTTCCTACTCCTCCTCCTCTTCAGCCCATACACGCTCAAGAGTTAAGAAGGACTAAGCATTGGTACCCTCTTCTGTCTCGCCAACATTCTCCTCCTCTTCCTCCTCATCCTCATCCCCCTCCTCCAATATGCGCTGAGAAACAGACCAGAGGGTGCTCTGGCTATCAAGCGACGTATCTTCTTCCCCCATCTCCTGTGACAAGCGCAAAGCTTCTGACTTCATGCTGAGCAGTGAGTTTTTTAACAGGCAAAGCAGCGGGATGGCGAGGCTGATAATGGTGGCATCGCCGCTGACCATCTGTGTTGACTCCTCAAAGTTCCTCAACACCTGACAGATATCAGACATCCATGTCCACTCCTCATTGTAGACTTGAGGAAGCTGACTGGCCTGACTACCAGTTCTGGTGGAAGTTGACATCTGGCAGTCTACAATCGCTCTGCGCTGCTGGTAAACTCTGGATAACATGTTTAATGTCGAATTCCATCTCGTGGGCAAGTCGCACAACAGTCAGTGAGCTGGCAGTTGTTGGCGCCGCTGCGCTGCCCTGAGAGTGGCAGCATCTGTGCTTGACTTGCGGAAATGCGCACAGATGAGGCGCACCTTGTTGAGCAAATCTGACAAATTGGGGTATGTCTTGAGGAACCGCTGAACTATGAGATGAAACACGTGGGCCAGGCATGGCACATGTGTCAGTCTGCCAAGTTGCAGAGCCGCCACCAGGTTCCGCCCGTTGTCACACACAACCATGCCTGGCTTGAGGTTCAGCGGTGCCAGCCACAGATCGGTCTGCGCCGTGATCCCCTGTAACAGCTCTTGGGCGGTGTGCCTTTTGTCACCTAAGCTCAGCAGTTTGAGCACCGCCTGCTGGCGCTTAGCCACGACACTGCTGCTGCGCCTAGGGCTACCGACTGAAGGCGCCGTGCCCACGGATGGTAATTCGGAGGAGGAGGAGGAGGGGTTGGAGGAAGAGGCATAGTACATCTGAGAATTACACCGAATACAGCTATTACACCGCAAACCACTCAATTTTGTTCACTGGACTGTAGTTTATATAACTGAGAATAAAAACGTATTCTCTATACTGCGGCTAGTGTATTGCACACCTCACAATTGTTCACTGGACTGTAGTTTATATAATTGAGTGAAAAAAATTATTCTCTAGACTGCGGCTAGTGTATCACACACCTCACAATTGTTCACTGGACTGTAGTTTATATAACTGAGTGAAAAAAATTATTCTCTAGACTGCGGCTAGTGTATCACACACCTCACAATTGTTCACTGGACTGTAGTTTATATAATTGAGTGAAAAAAATTATTCTCTAGACTGCGGCAAGTGTATCGCACACCTCACAATTGTTCACTGGACTGTAGTTTATATAATTGAGTGAAAAAAATTATTCTCTAGACTGCGGCTAGTGTATCACACACCTCACAATTGTTCACTGGACTGTAGTTTATATAATTGAGTGAAAAAAATTATTCTCTAGACTGCGGCAAGTGTATCGCACACCTCACAATTGTTCACTGGACTGTAGTTTATATAATTGAGTGAAAAAATTATTCTCTAGACTGTGGCTAGTGTATCGCACACCTCACAATTGTTCACTGGACTGTAGTTTATATAATTGAGTGAAAAAAATTATTCTCTAGACTGCGGCAAGTGTATCGCACACCTCACAATTGTTCACGGGACTGTAGTTTATATAATTGAGTGAAAAAAATTATTCTCTAGACTGCGGCTAGTGTATCACACACCTCACAATTGTTCACTGGACTGTAGTTTATATAATTGAGTGAAAAAAATTATTCTCTAGACTGCGGCAAGTGTATCGCACACCTCACAATTGTTCACTGGACTGTAGTTTATATAATTGAGTGAAAAAAATTATTCTCTAGACTGTGGCTAGTGTATCGCACACCTCACAATTGTTCACTGGACTGTAGTTTATATAATTGAGTGAAAAAAATTATTCTCTAGACTGTGGCAAGTGTATCGCACACCTCACAATTGTTCACTGGACTGTAGTTTATATAATTGAGTGAAAAAAACTTATTTTATAGGCTGACGCTGCTGTACAGCACACCTCACAATTGTTCACTGGACTGTAGTTTATATAACTGAGTGACAAAACGTATTCCCTAGACTGCACTACAGATCCCAGCAAGCCAAGGTACAGCAGCAGCAAAAATGAGTACTGAGAGGACTTTGGGCAATTTCATTTGGGTTTGTTTGGACCATGTGCTGTCCTCTTTCTGCCACCAATGCACAGTGTGCAGCCAAGATGGCGGTAGCTGCACTACAAGTCCCAGCCAGCAGCCGAGAGGAGGACAAAAAAAAATGTCGTTGTAGCCCTTAGAAGGAGCGTTGGGTTCTTTGTGGATTATTCCTGCCTAACCAGATTCTAATTTCACACCCTAGCAGTGTGCAGCCAAGATGGCGGTAGCTGCACTACAAGTCCCAGCCAGCAGCCAGGAGGAGACAAAAAAAAGTGCTTGTAGCCCTTAGAAGAGCTGTTGGCTTCTTTGTGGGTGATTCCTGCCTAACCAACAACTAAATTCAGGCCCTAACACTCTCCCTGACAGACAGCAGCTCTATCCCTAATCTCATGCAGACGGCGTATGACGCGAGCAGCGCGGGACCAGATTCTTATATTCCCAGGTCATCTGATCTGGCCAGCCAATCCCTGCTATCGACTTGTAGGGGCCCCACGTGATGCTAGGAGGTACCAAAGACTCCCCTGCATGTTGATTGGCTGAAAAAAGGTTTTCCTCGAGGATCGCGATATGCTCGTCCGAGTAGCGAGCATATGCGAATACCCTAATGCTCGAATGAGCACCAAGCTCGGACGAGCATGTCCGCTCATCTCTAGTCAAGATCTGTTCTGACTGCATTCATGTATGTTTCAATAGCAACATGGTTGACAACCGGTGTGGTGACATAGAGGTTGATGGGATACCTGGATTATTGGCGTGCGGGTAGTGATTGGGGTCACTTGTGTGTTCCGGATCGCCCCATACACGCCTCTAGTGGCATCATCCTGAAATTCACCCCGGGATGGGTGCCACCTGTGGTTGTTCCTTATCTCCCCTTGTCTAGCCACACTTAGACATCCCCATTGACATAGTAATGAGACTAACTCACGCATGCGTGGTTATCTCTTCGAGTTCCTGTGCTACATTTGCCGACGACATCATGCTGCTGCCTCTCAGTGGGCGCTTTCTGAACATTTTTTTCATGCAAGCGCAATTATCCCCAAGGGACGCCGTCCGAATCAATGTGGATTCTGGTAAGGTGTACAGCTTGTTCACACTTTACAATTGTTTTTAATCACTCCTAGCATTGATACACTGGTTAATTGATGATCACTGTATTGCACTGTAGTTTATATGATGTGTGCATATTTTTCACTGGATTAATTTAGTAAGCGAACCTATGAACATGTATTTCAATTATATGTATGCTGTATGTTTACGCTTTATATATTTGGATTAATTTTTGATAATGTGAATTTACTTTGGATAATCACATTAATTACACTGGTTGGCTATATATACTTTCACTGAGCACTGAGTTCACTGCTTGACAAAGGCTCCATTGAGAGAGCTGAAACGTTGCAGTTTGTTTCTTGGGTGAAATAAAGATCCACCATCCACTTTAAGACCAGTGTGCTGCCTCGTCCATTTTTAGCTATCTTCAAGTATCCCTCAGTCCGGGATTATACCGCAGGACTAGCACCTGGCATCTTTGAGGCGCTGCTATTCTTGTTCCCAATTTTGTATATATAAATATATATATATATATATATATATATATATATATATATATATATATATTAGAGATGAGCGAGCACTAAAATGCTCGGGTCGAATTTTTCCCGATGCTCGGGTGCTCATTTCAAATAACGAACCCCATTATAGTCAATGGGAGACTCGAGCATTTTTTGCATGTGACCTAAGCTCTGCATAGGGAAGGTTGCGTGAAAACCTGGAAACCTCAGAAAATGATGGAAACACCACGGAAATGGACAGGAAACAGCAGGGGCAGCATGCATGGATGCCTCTGAGGCTGACTAATCGTACCATTACGCCAAATTCTGGGCAACAGCCTGGTGGTGACCCTCAAGACAATTGTGCTGACCCAGACCAAGATGGGCAAGGCACATGCACTGGCACATCTTAGGAAAGCACCCAATTAGGTGCAACGAAGGTCTATCGCCGCCTGTGGGTGACACCACTGCTCATGCTGGCACTGCTGTTATATCCCTCGCCCCACGATGCAGGCATAAGCGTCTCCCTCTCCGCACCCACCCAGTAGTCCACAGCGTACACAAAGTTCTCCCAGCACAGTGCCCAGCTCTCCTCATCCCAGACGGGCAAACACGCACCCACCACCCACCCACCCTGTCCACGGCAGACCTCCAAGCACAGTGCCCAGCTTTCCTAATTCCAGATGGGCTAAGACACACACTGCACCCACCTATTAGTCTCCACATGTGGGTGGGTGCAGAGCCTTTTAGTGCCCCTCAAAACAATGTTTGTGTGCCAGGGCCTGGTAGTAACCGTCCTTGAAGTTGTTGTTGGAGAGGCCGCCGGTGACCCTGAAGACAATTTTGGCTGACAGTGCAGTGGCAAGCCTCCAAAAAATCGTGGGTGAGAGCCTGAAGGTGACGCTCAGAAACAAATGGTTTAAAAAAGCATGGTGGTGCACCCCTGAATGACAGTCTGTGACTGAGATTGCAGGTGAACCCGCTAAAATTGTAGTCTAGCACACCTTGGTGGTGAACCCCTAAATCACAAAGTTTGACTGAGATTGCAGTTTACAGCATGGGGGTGAATCCCAGGATGACTTGTTAAGACTGAGATTGCAGTTTACAGCTTGGCGCTGAACCCCAGAGTGGCTTGGTTAGACTAAGATAGCAGCTGAACCAGCCAAAAATTTAGCCTGACACAGCATGGCGGTGACTACAGTTCAGTGAACAATTCTGTGGTGTGTGGTACAGTAGCCGCAGTCTAGAAAAAATGTTTTTTTCTACCACTTATATATACTACAGTCCAGTGAAAAATTGTGTGGTGTGCGTTACACTAGCCGGAGTCTACAAAATACATGTTTTTTCTCTCAGATACATTTAATACAGTCCAGTGAAAAATTCTGTGGTGTGTGGTACACTAGCCACAGTCTAGACAATACGTTTTTGGCCTCAGATATTAATTCTACAGTTTAGTGATTACACAAAATGTTGAACCCAAGGGCTAAGGGTCGATGACGAGGATGTGGGTGTCCAAGTGATGTAGGGGGGCAGAGGCCGTGGCCCTGGGCAGGGTGACACAGTACCTACTGATGAGAGAGCAGTGGAACGCCGCAGAGTTTCGCTCCCTAGCTTTATCTCGCAACTTACAGGGTAACGTGGTATACCACTATTGAAACCACAACAGTGCGAACAGGTGATGACGTGAATAGCGGATAATGTGTCCAGTAATTTATCCACCACCCAGTCTTCCACGCAGTCCACCCACGCTAGCCAAGGGAGTAGACCTCTGGCTCCTCCAGCTCAACTTCCTTCCCCCCAGCCTGCCCCCCATGGAAAATATGGATTCAGATACGGCATACTCACAGGAACTCTTTTCAGGACCCTACCCAGAGACACAAACCACTGCTCAACAGCAACATGAGCAGTTGCTCTGTCCCGATGCCCAAAATTTAGAACTTTCGCAGTCTGTGGGTGAAGAGAGTATGGACTTAGTGCAAGTAGTGCGTCAAGAGGTGTCGGATGATGATGATGAGACACGGTTGTCAGACATTGACGTTACTGTCAGGGCAGTAAGTCGCAGGGGGAGCAGAGTGAGGAATCGGAGGAAGAGCAGGTGGATGATGAGGTGACTAACCCGAGCTGGGTTGGTAAGCCTAGTCAAGACAGTGCTTCTGAGGGGGAGGCAAGTGCAGCACCAGAACAGGTTGGAAGAGGCAGTGGGGTGGCCAGAGGGAGAAGCAGGGCCAGAGCAAGTAGATCAGCAACTGTTTCATGGAGGCCTAGATGTTCGCAAGTCTGGAGGTTCTTTAAAGAAAGTGAGGATGACCGACGGACCGTGGTGTGCAACTTGTGCCACACCAGGATCAACAGGGGAGGCACCACTACCAGCCTAACCAATACCAGCATGCGCAGGCATATGAGTGCTAAACACATGACTCAATGGAACAAAGGCCATTCACCTCCTGCGGATCACACCACTGCTCCTTCCCCTGTGTCACATGCTGGCTTTGCGAGTCAACCCCCCGCCCAGGACTCCGGCACGAGTGCCTCCCGCCCTACAACCACCCCTTCACCTCCACGATCCTCCACACCCTACACCAATGTGTCCCAGCGCAGCGTTTAGCTGTCTTTGCATCAGACATTGGAGCGCAAGCGCAAACGCGAATACAATTCCACCCACCCACATGCACAAGCCCTAAACGTCCACATTTTCAAACTGCTGAGCCTGGAGATGCTGCGCTATAGACTGGTATAGATTGAGGCTTTCCGCAACCTGATGGCGTTGGCTGTCCCTCGGTACTTGGTCCCCAGCCGCCACTATTTTTCACTATGTGCTGTCCCAGCCCTACACCAGCACGTGTCAGAGAACATCATCCATGCACTGACCAACTCGGTTACTGAGAAGGTCCACCTAACTACGGACACGTGGACAAGTGCTGCCGGGCAGGGACACTATATCTCCCTGACGGCACATTGGGTTAACTTGGTAGAGGATGGGACCGAGTCTGACCCTTAGGCTGCTCATGCAATGCCCACACCGAGGATTGCGGGGCCTACCTTGGTCACGGTTTCTCAGACTTATTATGCCTCTTCCTCCAACCCCTCCTCCTACTCTCAAATACAATCTGTGAGCACGGCACCTTCAGTCGGTGGCTCTAGGCGCAGCAGTACTGCCGTGGATAAGCGCCAATAGGTGGTGCTGAAACTGCTGAGCTTAGGTGACAAGAGGCACACCGCCCAAGAGCTGTTACAGGGCATCACGGTGCAGACTGATCTTTGGCTGACGCCGCTGAAACTTAAATCAGGCATGGTTGTGTGTGACAACGAGCGTAACCTGGTGGCGGCTCTGCAACTCGGCAGACTCACACATGTGCCATTATACACCAATACTATTTCCCAAAGTAACAACAACCCATATAAACACTGCATATAAAACCTGCCTGGCCCACGTGTTCAATCTTGTGGTTCAGCGGTTCCCCAAGACCTACCCCAATTTGTCTGATTTGCTCACCAAGGTGCGACGCATCTGTGCGCATTTCCGCAAGTCAACCACAGATGCTGCCACTCTCAGGGCAGTGCAACGGCGCTTACAACTGACAGCTCACCGACTGTTGTGCGACGTGCCCACACAATGGAATTCCACATTACACATGTTAGCCAGGGTTTACCAGCAGCGCAGAGCAATTGTAGACTGCCAGATGACAACTTCCACGAGAACTGGTAGTCAGGTTAGTCAGCTTCCTCAAGTCTACAATGAGGAGTGGACGTGGATGTCTAATATCTATCAGGTGTTAAGCCACTTTGAGGAGTCAACACAGATGGTCAGCGGCGATGCCGCCATTATCAGCGTCACCATCCCGCTGCTTTGTCTGCTGGAAAAGTCACTGCTCAGCATGAAGTCAGAGGCTTTGCGCTTGTCACAGGAGATGGGGGAAGAAGATACATTGCTTGATAGCCAGAGCACCCTCAGGTCTGTTTCTCAGCATGTATTGGAGAAGGAGGAGGATGAGGAGAAAGAGGAGGAAGAAAGGAGACTGTTGGTGAGACTGAAGAGGGTACCTATGCTCATTCCTTCTTATCTGTTGAGCGTGTATGGATTGAAGAGGAGGAGTTGGAGGAGGAGGAAATGGAGAGTCAGCCTATTGAGGAAAGGGAATTCTTGCATGTTGGGACTCTTGCGTACATGGCTGACTTCATGTTAGGCTGCCTTTCCCGTGACCCTCGCATTTTTGACAACACCGATTACTGGGTGTTCAACGTCCTGGACCCCCGGTACAAGCAGAACTTTTCCACTCTCATTCCTGTAGAGGAGAGGAGTATGAAAGTGAATCAATATCAACAGGCCCTGGTGCACAAGCTGAAACTATCCTTCCCATCTGACACGCTAGCGCAAGAGGACGTAGTTCTGTGGGCCAACTAGCGGGGGAGAGGAGGGGAGCAGGCAGCTTGTCAAGCACTGGCAGGGGAACACTCTCCAAGGCCTTTGCCAGTTTTATGGCACCCCAGCAAGACTATGTCACCCATCCCCCAGTAGGGGGGAGCTGTTCAGAAAGATGGTGAGGGAGTACCTAGCTGACCATACCAACGTCCTGCGTGATCACTCCATACCACTCCATACAACTACTGGGTTGCAAAGCTGGACACATTGCCCGAACTGTCGCTGTACGCCTTGGAGGTGCTGGCCTGCCCTGCCGCTAGCGTGTTGTCAGAGCGGGTCTTCAGTGCAGCTGGTGGCATCATCACTGATAAGCGTACACGCCTGTCAACTGACAGTGCTGACAGGCTGACGCCATGCTGTGTCAGTGTAAAATTTATGTGCTTCACCTGCTACCTGAGTGTAACTT
>ONZH01026449.1:0-22657 GCA_900303285.1 Rhinella marina | reverse complement strand
CGAGCTCTGACGCCAAGGTCCAGAATCGGATTGCAAACTGAGGCAACCGACTCCGTTCCCTGGCGTAATCCCAGTAAACTGGAACTGGCAATGACCTGCGATCTGGACCCTGAAATACTTCCCTGAAACTGGAAAGGAAGTGGGGTTAGGAAGTGACGCAAGCATCTACCCTTTCCCATAGTGGAGTCGCCCAAGCCAGCGCCTGCCCTGATAGCAGAGAGATAATGAACGCCACCTTGGTCTGGTCATCCAAGAAGCTCTCCGGATTTAACTGGAACTGGATTTGGCATTAGCTTAGGAATCCTCTACACTCCTCCTGTTTACCACTAAATCGTGCGGGAAGGGGTAATTTAGGCGGTCGTGGGTTGAAACAGAAACCCGGGCGTCAGCAGAGGCAGCAGTAGTATTAGCCACGATTACAGTGTGCTGCTACAAAGCCTGAAGCCGACCGTCTAGTGTGGAAAAGAATTCTGCATTATGCCCCGAAAAGGCGGCAGTCCGTTGCTCCATCTCCTGCATGCGCTGTTCCCACTGCTTTACATACACCTGCATGGATGGAGTAATCGGGTTCGACATTGCGCCCGCGGATCCCTGGCCGGTGCCTACTGTTAGACCACTGAGGCACAAATAAAATAAATAAGTGACTCTGCCACTTGGCAGAGTCACTGGGGATCACTGGACCCAAACACTGGGCAGCTGGACAATAACGATCGCTCCCAAATGGCGAAATGATATAGGAGGAAAGATAACAAATAGTAAGGTAAACACTTACACAAACACGTACTGCGCAAAGCGCTTGAGACTGGAGCCAGAGCTTTTGGCTTCACAGACCTCCAGACGAGCGACTCCCACCGTGTACCCGTGCTCCAGGAGGGGGCTACGGCACGGCTGCAAGCGTGGCTTTCAAACACTCAGAGATACACACGAAAAGACAGACAGTGAAGCAGGTACGTGAGACCACGCACCAGTGCAAGAAAGCACACAAACACTCGATAAACCATTCAGTGTCAATTAGCAAATGGACCAAACCGTATAGCAGCCACACATGAACAACAAGGCACCGGCCCTGCCCAGCAGAAGCTCAGGGTTTAAATAGCAGTGAGCTAATTGGCAGAGGCGTGGTTACTGACATACTTCCTGTGAACGCCTGTCGGAAGTGACCTCACCAGAGGTCTCAAGGGCAGGGCGTGGTGCATGACATACCTCCTGTGAACGCCTGGCTGAAGTACATCACCAGAGGTCTCAAGGAGCTGGCGCATGACCACTTCCTGTGCCGGACCTTGTTCATTGCAGTAGGACTGTGGGCGCAAGGATATTGTACTGAGATTTGCCCGTGCCCCTTCACCAACACCCGCAGCCCAGGAGGGCAAGCCTTACAGTGCAAACTGTAGTTGATGATGATGTAGCCGTTCCCACTTGGGAGCCAGGTGAAACAAGGGCTTCATCATCATTATCATCATCTGCAGACGAGACTGACAGCTTGCGCATGAGGCAGCGTTGCAGGCAGCAAGTCGGTAGTGTGGCCGTTAGTCAGCGGAGTGGCAGCAGTGCGAGGTCGGGAGCCAAAAGGGCACGGGGTAGACCGCACTCTTCGCAGGTGCTTTCTGGCCATGAAAAGAGCTGTGCAGGGGCTCAGACAATGTAACGGGGAGCCGGCGGCGCGCTTCCCCTCTGTTGCACCGCCGGTCTCCCAAGCGCCCAAGGATACAGGAAGCGTGAACCCCGCACTGTCTGAGACAGCGCGGGAAAGTGGTGGGGTTCAGTACAGGGCTCACTATCCCTTGTTCCCCCGTGACAGCCAAGCAGCAAAGGTACCACTCAGTCAGTGCGGACTGTTGGTGGTAAAATCGCCTACTCGGAATTTTTTGTTAAGACGCCTGAGGAGGTGAACATGGCTATATGTAGAATCTGTGGTCAGAAAGTGAAGCGTGGCTAGGGTGCTAATGTTGGCACCACGGCCCTGCGCCAACATATGCAGCGTCACCACAAAGTGGCCTGGGAGAACCATGGCTCAGATGTGGCGGTCCAGTCGGCAGCAGCAACAGCAGCATCACCCAGTGGCACGCATCCCATTTCAGGCAGTCAAGGCTCCAGCACCTCTGCCGAAGGGATCTGTCTGTCATTATCTACTGCTCCAGATGCTCCTGCTCCTCCTCCTCCTCTTATTCCTCGCCACTCATTACGGCAGCAGTCGTTCACCGAGGCGATTACAAAGAGACAGCAGTACGCGTCCAGCCATCCTACAGCGCAGAAGTTGACCGCGCTCCTTTCCAAGTTGCTCGTGCTGCAGTCCCTCCCTTTTCAGCTGGTGGACTTTGCACCATTCAGAGAAATAATGGCATGTGCCGAGCCGAGGTGGAGAGTCCCAAGCAGTCATTTCTTTGCCAAAAATCAGTCCCAGCCCTGCATAAATATGTAGAAGAGAAGGTGGCCCAGTTCTTGAGCCTGTCGGTGTCTGCCAAAATGCACAGCAGTGCTGACGTGTGGATTTGTAACTATGGTCAAGGCCAGTACAGTTCCTTTATGGCCCACTGGGTCAATGTGCTTCCTGCCCAGCCACACGAGCAACGAGAACAGGTGACGCCACTTTCTTCTCCTCGTTGTCAAACTGCTAATCCTGCGCTAATGTCCGGCTCCTTCTCCACCACCTCAGCCTCCACTGCAGGACCAAGTCATAGTGCTCCTCCAGCATACCACATATGCAGGGCACGGAGGTGTCATGCAGTTCTACGCCTGGTTTGCCTGGGCGAACAAAGTAACACAGGGGAGGAACTGCTCCACGTCATGAAAGAAGAAATCGATTACTGGCTTTCTCCGCGAAAACTAAAAATCAGAACCATAGTGACAGATAATGGAAAGAACATGGTGTCCGCGCTGTTCAAGGAGGGCTGAACCATGCGCCTTGCATGGCGCACGTATTTAATATGGTTGTCAAACGGTTCTTCAAGTCTTATACCCAACTGCAAAACATTCTAAAAATGGCCAGGAAACTTTGCATGCACTTCAGCCATTCCTACAGCGCCAAGCACACCCTCCTTGAGCTGCAGCGGCAGAATGGCGTCCCCCAACATAGGCTGATATGTGACGTTTCCACCCGTTGGAATTCTACCCTCCATATGTTGGACTGACTGTACGAACAAAGAAAAGCCGTAAACGATTTCTTAATGATCCAAGCGGACAGTAGTACTTCCCTGTGTAATTTTGATGTCAGCCAGTGGCAGCTCATGCGTGACACCTGCCGCTTGCCCTTTGAGGAGGCCACGTTATTTGTCAGTCGCCAGGACTACGGTATGAACAACGTCATTTCACTGCTTCATGTCCTGGAACAGATGCTGCAAAATCTTCTGGTCAGGGGACTGGAGACGTGGAAAACTGCATCTCAAGGCCACATGAATCCAGTGGGGGCTGAACTGGAGGAGGAGGACATTGGAGCACAAACATTTAGTGGTTTTTCTACCCAGGTGACAGAAGACGAGGAGCAGGAGCAGCCAGAGGAGGTAGAGGGAGATGAGGAAGATGAGGCAGATGACCCAGAGACACCATGGCAGTATACAGTGGAGTTGGAGGCAGGGAGTCCCTCCGAGTCACTTGCGCAAATGGCCCAATGCATGCTCACTTGCTTACGTAGTGACAGCCGAATAGTCACCATCCGGTAGAGGGATGAGTTCTGGCTCTCCACCCTCTTGGACAATCACTACAGGTCTAAAATGGGGGCCTTTTTTTTACCTGCGGAGAGGGAGGACAAACTGAAGTACTATAGAGACATCCTATGTAGTCAGTTGGCTGCTGCCTATCTGCGTCATCGTCCATCCTCTTGCAGGTCTGACCGGGGGGTCCCCCAGCGCTCACGTACCACTGCCACGGCTGCTGGGGTGGGGGGTTAGGAGCAGTACCAGCTCCATCAGCAGCAACTTGAGTCTGGAGTCGTTGATGAGCAGCTTTCTTCACCCGCCAAGTGCGGAAAGTGCTCACCAGCAGCAGCAGGTAGACCAGGAGCAGACCCTGAACCAGCAGGTGTTGGCCTACTTGGACAGCACCCTGCCATCCCACATTGAAGATCCGCTGGACTACTGGGCAGCCAAACTGGATTTGTGGCCGCAACTGGCCGAGTTTCCACTGGAGAAACTGTTCTGCCCGGCTAGTAGTGTGGCATCAGAGCGGGTGTTCAGTGCAGCGGGGGTCATAGTTACCCCAAGGAGAACTCACCTGTCCACCCAAAATAAGACTCACCTTTGTCAAGATGAATCAGGCGTGTATCAGCCAGGATTTCCACCAACCATCGCCTGATGCATCAGATTAGATCAGCCATGATGCGTCACCCAATCCTTGAAAAATGAGACTGTATTCTTCAGGCTACCTGCCTCAGCCACTGTTATGATGCTGCCACCCGCCTGTCGCCGCACATCTACCAGCTGCTCCTTCTACCACCCAGTATCTTTACCAGTGACTGGTATTACCACCCACCTCTCCACGACACTGCTGTCGCCTCCAGGCTATGTCACCATGCCACTCTGTGGCCTGATGCTGCTGCTGCCGCCTCCACATGCTGTGTCCTAGCTGCCTCTACCTCCCAAATTATGTAATTTTGCCACTCCGTGGCCTACTCATGCTACTGCCGCCACCTCCACTCGCTGTGTCCCAGCTGCCGCTACCTCCAAATTATGTCATTGTGCCACTCTTCGGTATGCTGCTACTGCCACCTGCAACAAGCTGTGTCCTAGCTACCGCTACCTCCAAATTATGTCATTGTGCCACTCTGTGGCCTACTCATGCTGCTGCCCCCGCCTCCACATGCTCTGTCCTAGCTGCCGCTACCTCCAAATTATGTCATTGTGCCACTCTACGGTATTCTGCTGCTGCTGCTGCTGCCACTTTCACAGGCTGTGTCCTAACTGCCGCTACCTCCAAATTATGTCATTGTACCACTCTGTGGCCTACTCATACTGCTGCCGCCGCCTCCACACGCTGTGTCCTAGCTGCCGCTACCTCCAAATTATGTCATTGTGCCACTCTGTGGCGTACTTATGCTGCTGCCGCCGCCTCCACACTTTGTGTCCTAGCTGCCGCTACCTCCAAATTATGTAATTGTGGCACTCTACGGTATGCTGCTGCTGCCGCCTCTATACTCTGTGTCCTAGCTGCCGCTACCTCCAAATTATGTGATTGTGCCACTCTGTGGCCTACTCATACTGCTGCCGCCGCCTCCACATGCTGTGTCCTAGCTGCCGCTACCTCCAAATTATGTCATTGTGCCACTCTACGGTATGCTGCTGCTGCTGCTGCCGCCTCCACACGCTGTGTCCTAGCTGCCGCTACCTCCAAATTATGTAATTGCGCCACTCTACGGTATGCTGCTGCTGCTGCCGCCTCCACACTCTGTGTCCTAGCTGCTGCTACCTCCAAATTATGTAATTGTGCCACTCTGTGGCATACTCATGCTGCGGCCGCCGCCTCCACATGCTTTGTCCTAGCTGCCGCTACCTCCAAATTATGTCATTGTGTCACTCTGTGGCCTACTCATGCTGCTGCCGCCACCTCCACAAGCTGTGTTCTAGCTGCCGTTACCTCCAAATTATGTCATTGTGCCACTCTACGGTATGCTGCTGCTGCCGCCTCCACACGCTGTGTCCTAGCTGCCGCTACCTCCAAATTATGCCATTGTGCCACTCTGTGGCCTACTCATGCTGCTGCCGCCGCCTCCACACACTGTGTCCTAGCTGCCGCTACCTCCAAATTATGTCATTGTGCCTCTATACGGAATGCTGCTGCTGCTTCCTCCACGCACTGTGTCCTAGCTGTCGCTACCTCCAAATTATGTCATTGTGCCACTCTGTGGCCTACTCATGCTGCTGCCGCCGCCTCCACACACTGTGTCCTAGCTGCCGCTACCTCCAAATTATGTTATTGTGCCACTCTGTGGCCTACTCATACTTCTGCCGCCGCCTCCACACGCTGTGTCCTAGCTGCCGCTACCTCCAAATTATGTCATTGTGCCACTCTACGGTATGCTGCTTCTACTGCCGCCTCCACATGCTGTGTCTTAGCTGCCCCTACCTCCAAATTATGTCATTGTGCCACTCTGTGGCCTACTCATGCTGCATTTAAATTTTTATGACTGCTGCTGCCTCTCCCATGGTATGTCACTGTGCCAGTCTGTCTCATTAAAACTAGTACGACTCCTGTTGCCTCTCCCACTCTATGGCCTTGAAATGTATTCGACTGCTGCCTCTTGCAGATGATGTTACTGTGCCACTCGGTGGCCTAGTAAATGTAATTGACTGCTGCTGCCTCTTGCAGCTGCTGTTACGGTGCCACTCGTTGGCCTAGTAAATGTATTCGACTGCTGCTGTCTCTTGCAACTGCTGTTACGGTGCCACTCGTTGGCCTAGTAAATGTATTCGACTGCTGCTGCCTCTTGCAGCTGCTTTTACGGTGCCACTCTGTGGCCTTGAATTGTATTTGACTGCTGCCTCTTGCAGATGATGTTACTGTGTCACTCGGTGGCCTTGTAAATGTAATTGACTGCTGCTGCCTCTTGCAGCTGCTGTTACGGTGCCACTCGTTGGCCTAGTAAATGTATTCGACTGCTGCTGTCTCTTGCAACTGCTGTTATGGTGCCACTCATTGGCCTAGTAAATGTATTCGACTGCTGCTGTCTCTTGCAACTGCTGTTACGGTGCCACTCGTTGGCCCTAGTAAATGTATTCGACTGCTGCTGCCTCTTGCAGCTGCTTTTACGGTGCCACTCTGTGGCTTGAATTGTATTTGACTGCTGCCTCTTGCAGATGATGTTACTGTGTCACTCGGTGGCCTTGTAAATGTAATTGACTGCTGCTGCCTCTTGCAGCTGCTGTTACGGTGCCACTCGTTGGCCTAGTAAATGTATTCGACTGCTGCTGTCTCTTGCAACTGCTGTTATGGTGCCACTCATTGGCCTAGTAAATGTATTCGACTGCTGCTGTCTCTTGCAACTGCTGTTACGGTGCCACTCGTTGGCCTAGTAAATGTATTCGACTGCTGCTGCCTCTTGCAGCTGCTTTTACGGTGCCACTCTGTGGCCTTGAATTGTATTTGACTGCTGCCTCTTGCAGATGATGTTACTGTGTCACTCGGTGGCCTTGTAAATGTAATTGACTGCTGCTGCCTCTTGCAGCTGCTGTTACGGTGCCACTCGTTGGCCTAGTAAATGTATTCGACCGCTGCTGTCTCTTGCAACTGCTGTTATGGTGCCACTCATTGGCCTAGTAAATGTATTCGACTGCTGCTGTCTCTTGCAACTGCTGTTACGGTGCCACTCGTTGGCCTAGTAAATGTATTCGACTGCTGCTGCCTCTTGCAGCTGCTGTTATAATGCCACTCGTTGGCTTAGTAAATTTGTACGACTGCTGCTGCCTCTTGCAGCTGCTGTTATGGTGCCATTCGTTGGCCTAGTAAATGTATTCGACTGCTGCTGCCTCTTGCAGCTGCTGTTATGGTGCCACTCGTTGGCCTAGTAAATTTGTCCGACTGCTGCTGCCTCTTGCAGCTGCTGTTACGGTGCCACTCGTTGGCCAAGGAAATTGATTAGAATCTTTTGGACCTTCTGCTTGGCAGCAGCATGTCACTTGTAAATTTTTGGTATGTTCTGTAGTCCTATTCCATTATTCATAGCTCAAGTACACAGAGAACCCTGTTTGTTTTGAACACTCAAATTTTTAAAAGTAAACGATTCCGGCCCCCGGGACACTCAGCGATGAGCATGGGGAGGCGAAAGGCAGGGGCTCCCATAGGTGGTAGCTCAGCTCCCTGCAGACCGCCAACTCGATCTCAAGATGGGACTCTAATAACCAGCCCCGATACTGATAAGAACATATAAGTTGAGTTGATCTTACCCAAAAGGCCACGAATTCTTTTTTACGGTCTGCTCTTCAGGGTATGTCACCATGCCACTCTCCAGCCTGAAGCTGCTGCCACCGCCGACTGCACATGCCATGAGGTGTCATCATTGGATGCTGTGGGAAAATAGAACTGCCCAGCATTCCCAATCTGAACAAGTCTGTCCTCCTTGTCCTGGTCCTTTTTGTGGCAGCTAGCCCACATCCCCAAGCAGTACAGTGTCCTTGTCATCATCAGTTTCTCTGCTTGGACTACTTCTCCTTCTTATCCTCCCATCCATCGAGAGACATCCATAATGGAATGGGTAGAATTGAGAAAACTATTATCGACCAGCAATTAGCTTGTAAAAATGAACCAGGCATGGATCCAGGAGGATTTTCACATGGGTTGAGGCTGATGAATAGACCTAGCCTTGCTGACGATGCCCCATCTTGCCACTATTGCTGTCTGCCTGCCTACCTTAATGTTACCTGCCAGTGTATGTTCTGTATGGCTGCTGCTGCTGCCATCATGCCACTGCTGCCTGTGTAGTGATCTAGAGAAGGGGTACTTTGAAGTCTGAGCATTTGTGGACATTTGCCTTTTTCCTCTACTCAAAGTCATCAACTCCTTAAATAGCGAAAAGAGATAACATCTTTTGCTAAAAATTCTGAGGGTAATTCTCTGTGCAATGGCAGCAACTTTGATTTGGGTAGAATCTATAGGGGTCCAAAGCAAACTTTTTCTAAAATTTGGCGAACCAGAAAAGAGCCGAATCTCAAAAGGTTCGCTCATCTCTAGTAGGAGGGAGTTGTGCACAGTGTTTTACTGTATGTGTATTATGGGGCAGCGTAACACTGTAATCCAGGCAAAATGTTTTCTTATGAATTTTTAACATAAATTTGTGAGAAGTTTTGACAACTCTTTCACTCCTAGATAACAGCTTCGTTCAGTTTACACACAAATGCAAGGATACTTTGTACACAAACTATAAAACATAATTACATCACATTAACTTGTACAGTCATAAATATTTTATTATGTTACATTTGTTGATCTGCAAAGTAAAGTTTATGAGTTATTTAAGGAAAATATAAAAAAGGGAGGCATTCTCCAAAAAGATTGGCAATAAAATGGTATAAATATCTGCCAAGTGTGGGATTAAAAATATTCCAATGCACAAAAAAAAAACTATGTGGAATGTTTGGTACACCTGGCTAGCATATTATAAGTAGATTTGTTAATTACGATGTCAGGTTATGAAGGCAAAATGGTCACTGCTATTGGGTCTGTCAGTCATTTTGGCAGTGAATAGGCAGCAGCCAAGGGATAATTAATAGCTGGCAAGGGAATTACCATAATCATGTTATTTGTTTGCCTCTGTGAAAGAACTGCTAGCTAAGCTGTACGTTTTGACATCTTAGAATTACAGGAGATCTAGCTTTTAGAAAAAAAAAATCCCCTGAATGTATAATACAGTTAATATAATGGCATCCTCCAGACTTCACATCTCACACTGTGATACGACTGGGCCACATGATAAAAGCCTCTTTTTATGCTTCCACAATGTCGAACATTAATACTAAAGTTTTCTTTCTATCGTAGAAATGACAGCGCTGGGTCATGTTTAACATTTAACGTTCTCGAAATTTATCCCTCTTTTTTTCTACTGGAGTTTTATCTTATTAATTTTGGATTTGATGATTCCATCCTGACAATAATCACCGACCTCACGCCGTTTTCTAACATCCAGAGACTCTCAGATATAATATTCCTGGGGGCTATCACTGCCGTGCCTTAATTCTGTTCTTAGGATCTAGAGAAAGCAAACAAAAAAAGAGAAAAGAAAGAAAATATTTTATTGTATATAGTAATCTTTTTTTTTTTTACAAAAAGTCCCATTAGTGGAAATACTAGGGGCAGCAAAGAAAATGCCTGTGTCTGATGTCCGTATTGAATGGTGGCTCTTTTAAACTCTGAATTGTCTGCTAAAGGGTGGAATTTTCTCATTATGAAAGCCTTCTGCCATTTGGTTCCCAGCGGTAGATTAAATAATTATTTCTAATATGACATGATCGCCATCAAGCCCTTCCACACCAGAACGTGAAAGGATTTCTTCTCTGACATGTGGCTAGAGCAGTTAAAAGAAAGAAAAAGACAATTGCTCTAACAATAAAAGCTGTTCTAAAAATAAACAGGGAAAGTACATGGTGCGGAGATAACAAATGAAAAGCTCAAATGGCATGTTTGTGATGCCATAAAAATAGTAACAATACATTATCTAAAATCACAAATGAGTTTCAACAGTTACTCTTACTGTATCTTTTCATGTAACTCAGTGTTGCAGAGATACGTTTAGGTTCACATCACATTTTTGTCTTGCGTTTAACATAAACTAAATTGAAAAAGTAAAAATAAAAAAATAAAACTACGTTAAAAGGCTCTTTCACATGAGTGTGTCCTTTGCGGGAATCACGCTCCATGTGAGAGAGTGAGTCTGCTTTCTAGACTTATGAAGTGCACGGCATTATTATGCTTGATAATACTGTGTGCCTGTATGTGACTTTTCTGTAACAGAATCATACTGACATAAAGCTGTCAGTTCAATCCCTTTACAGAAAGGTCACACAGAGGAACATAGTATCATCAATCATGGTAATGCCATGCGCTTCCTAAGCCCAGAGCGCACAATCCCTCTCTCACATGGAGCGCGATTCTCGCAAGGACACACTCGTGTGAAGGGGCCCAAACAGATGCCTCAGATGGATGCATACAGTGGAAAACAGTCCACTGGAAAACAAAAAACATATACATCAACAATCATTTTTTTTTTTTTTTTGCTGTACTCTGCACGATGGAAAAGTGGAGTGTTCTACTTTTTATTTTTCTGTTCACATAACCATATGAGGACTTTCCAGGATTTTTTTGCAGGATAAATTGTTTTTCTAATGGCACCATTTAATGTTGCATACGGTGTACAGTAGTTGGAAGGTGGAAAAACATCCCAAATTGGGTTAATTGGGAAAAAATGTGATTCTGCAATAGTTTTATGGGTTTAGTTTTTACGGCCTTCACTACGGTGTAAAACTGACATGTTAACTGAATTCTGTGAGCTAGTACAATCAATATATTGTGACCCCCTCATAACATTTTATTTTACACCTAAGAAGCTGGTGAGGGGTTATTTTTTCTGGAACGATCTGTAATTTCTATTGATACCTTGGGGTATTTGTGACTTTTTGATCACTTTTTATACATTTAGGCAGGGCTTGATTAGGAATTTTGTTATGGCAAGACTCAGAGCCTTCAGAAGGCCTGAGGCTGCCATAGAAACTGAACAGCTCCAGCGCTCTCGGCATGGGGGACCCATTCATTCATTGTCGCTCTTGGACAACATCTGCTCAGATCCCGTGGTTGCAATTGATCATGGCATCTGAGGGATTACAAGTCCATGATTGTTATTAGTGATTACAGAATCTGCCACCTGTCAAACACCAGGCATTCAGTAGCTATTGCATCCGTTGTGCTTCTGAGCAGGTGTCATCTTTAACCCCTTGACGCTGCAGGTTGTTTTGGCCTTAAGGACCAGGCCATTTTTAGCAAATCTGATATGTCTCACTTTACGTGGTGATAACTTTAAAATGCTTTTACTTTTCCACGCCATTCTGAGAGTGTTTTCTTGTCACATATTGTACTTCATGACAGTGGTAAACTTGAGTCAAAATATTTCATTCTTATTTCTAAAAAACAAATTTCCAAAAATTTAGAAAAATTTGCAAATTTCCAAATGTCAATTTCTCTACTTTTAAAATTTATAGTAATACCTCCAAAAATAGTTATTACTTTACATTCCCTATGTGTCTACTTCAGGTTTGGATCATTTTGAAAATTACGTTTTATTTTTTTGGGATGTTAGAAGGCTTAGAAATTTAGAAGCAAATCTTGAAATTTTTCCAAAAATTTCCAAAACCCACTTTTTAAGGACCAGTTCAGGTCTGAAGTCACCCCATGACCCCATTTTAGAAACTACACCCCTCAAGGTATTCAAAACTCATATTACAAACGTTATTAACCCTTTAGGTGTTCCACAAGAATTAAAGGAAAATGTAGCCAAAATTTCCGAATTTCACTTTTTTGGTAGATTTTACATATAAATCATTTTATTCCGAGAATAAAGCAAGGGATAACTGCCAAACAAAACTCAACAATTATTACCCTGATTCTGTAGTTTACAGAAATACTCCATTTGTGATCATAAATAGAGATGAGCGAGTAGTGTTCGATCGAGCCGGTATTCGATCGAATACTACGCTATTCGGCATACTCGATTTCAATCGAGTATAACGGCGATGGCGCACTTAGAATTCGTTTCCCCTCCCCATCTTCCCTGGCGCTCTTTTTCCACCAATCAACATGCAGGGGGGGTATGACAGGCCCGCGGAGCACGCTGGCAGCGCGAAAACAGCGTCTACATGGATTGGCTGGAAAAACCATGTGACCTCGAATATTAAAAACTCAGCTCTTCCTGCACGTTCGCATATGCTGCGTGAACTTAGTCAGGGACAGAGGCTGGAGAAGGGAGAGATAGGTTTTAGCTGTTGGACAGGCAGGAGCGTGATTAAAAGCCCTTATCAGGGCTACTATAGTGCAGTACAGTGATAGCTTTACTACAATATACAGTCTGCAGAGAACGGTTGCTGTATTCAGGGATAGCTGCTGGAGTAGGGACAGAGAGAGGCATTAGTGGTGTATTAGGTGCTCTTCTACATACAAAACTATATTTGGCACTACTGTTCTGCGTTCTTTTTGGCTGCAAAACCCTGTTATATACCTAGTGTGTATATGCACCATCTGATCTGGCAGTATACGGCTGTGAATTTTATTTTTTTTTTTAAATATAGTTTAATATTTGGCTCTAGTGTTCTGGGTTCTGTGTGCCTGCAATACCCTTTTTGTATACCAGGTGTAAATACCCACCGTCTGACCTGTTAGTACACGGCTGTGTACCTAGAAATATAAAAAAAAAAAAGCCTTTTCATTGGCACCTGTACTTTGCGTTCTCTTGCAAAATAATTGTATATACGTAGTGTTCATACACACCGTCTGATCTGTTAGTACACGGCTGTGTACCTAGAAATATATAAAAAAAAAGCCTTTTCATTGGCACCTGTACTTTGCGTTCTCTTGCAAAATAATTGTATATACGTAGTGTTCATACACACCGTCTGATCTGTTAGTACACGGCTGTGTACCTAGAAATATAAAAAAAAAAGCCTTTTCATTGGCACCTGTACTTTGCGTTCTCTTGCAAAATAATTGTATATACGTAGTGTTCATACACACCGTCTGATCTGTTAGTACACGGCTGTGTACCTAGAAAATATAAAAAAAAAAAAAGCCTTTTCATTGGCACCTGTACTTTGCGTTCTCTTGCAAAATAATTGTATATACGTAGTGTTCATACACACCGTCTGATCTGTTAGTACACGGCTGTGTACCTAGAAATATATAAAAAAAAAGCCTTTTCATTGGCACCTGTACTTTGCGTTCTCTTGCAAAATAATTGTATATACGTAGTGTTCATACACACCGTCTGATCTGTTAGTACACGGCTGTGTACCTAGAAATATAAAAAAAAAAGCCTTTTCATTGGCACCTGTACTTTGCGTTCTCTTGCAAAATAATTGTATATACGTAGTGTTCATACACACCGTCTGATCTGTTAGTACACGGCTGTGTACCTAGAAATATAAAAAAAAAAAAAGCCTTTTCATTGGCACCTGTACTTTGCGTTCTCTTGCAAAATAATTGTATATACGTAGTGTTCATACACACCGTCTGATCTGTTAGTACACGGCTGTGTACCTAGAAATATATTAAAAAAAAAGCCTTTTCATTGGCACCTGTACTTTGCGTTCTCTTGCAAAATAATTGTATATACGTAGTGTTCATACACACCGTCTGATCTGTTAGTACACGGCTGTGTACCTAGAAATATATTAAAAAAAAAAGCCTTTTCATTGGCACCTGTACTTTGCGTTCTCTTGCAAAATAATTGTATATACGTAGTGTTCATACACACCGTCTGATCTGTTAGTACACGGCTATGTACCTAGAAATATATTTAAAAAAAGCCTTTTCATTGGCACCTGTACTTTGCGTTCTCTTGCAAAATAATTGTATATACGTAGTGTTCATACACACCGTCTGATCTGTTAGTACACGGCTGTGTACCTAGAAATATAAAAAAAAAAAAGCCTTTTCATTGGCACCTGTACTTTGCGTTCTCTTGCAAAATAATTGTATATACGTAGTGTTCATACACACCGTCTGATCTGTTAGTACACGGCTGTGTACCTAGAAATATAAAAAAAAAAGCCTTTTCATTGGCACCTGTACTTTGCGTTCTCTTGCAAAATAATTGTATATACGTAGTGTTCATACACACCGTCTGATCTGTTAGTACACGGCTGTGTACCTAGAAATATTTAAAAAAAAAGCCTTTTCATTGGCACCTGTACTTTGCGTTCTCTTGCAAAATAATTGTATATACGTAGTGTTCATACACACCGTCTGATCTGTTAGTACACGGCTGTGTACCTAGAAATATAAAAAAAAAAAGCCTTTTCATTGGCACCTGTACTTTGCGTTCTCTTGCAAAATAATTGTATATACGTAGTGTTCATACACACCGTCTGATCTGTTAGTACACGGCTGTGTACCTAGAAATATATAAAAAAAAAAGCCTTTTCATTGGCACCTGTACTTTGCGTTCTCTTGCAAAATAATTGTATATACGTAGTGTTCATACACACCGTCTGATCTGTTAGTACACGGCTGTGTACCTAGAAATATAAAAAAAAAAAGCCTTTTCATTGGCACCTGTACTTTGCGTTCTCTTGCAAAATAATTGTATATACGTAGTGTTCATACACACCGTCTGATCTGTTAGTACACGGCTGTGTACCTAGAAATATAAAAAAAAAAGCCTTTTCATTGGCACCTGTACTTTGCGTTCTCTTGCAAAATAATTGTATATACGTAGTGTTCATACACACCGTCTGATCTGTTAGTACACGGCTGTGTACCTAGAAATATAAAAAAAAAAAGCCTTTTCATTGGCACCTGTACTTTGCGTTCTCTTGCAAAATAATTGTATATACGTAGTGTTCATACACACCGTCTGATCTGTTAGTACACGGCTGTGTACCTAGAAATATAAAAAAAAAAAGCCTTTTCATTGGCACCTGTACTTTGCGTTCTCTTGCAAAATAATTGTATATACGTAGTGTTCATACACACCGTCTGATCTGTTAGTACACGGCTGTGTACCTAGAAATATTAAAAAAAAAAGCCTTTTCATTGGCACCTGTACTTTGCGTTCTCTTGCAAAATAATTGTATATACGTAGTGTTCATACACACCGTCTGATCTGTTAGTACACGGCTGTGTACCTAGAAATATAAAAAAAAAAAGCCTTTTCATTGGCACCTGTACTTTGCGTTCTCTTGCAAAATAATTGTATATACGTAGTGTTCATACACACCGTCTGATCTGTTAGTACACGGCTGTGTACCTAGAAATATATTAAAAAAAAAGCCTTTTCATTGGCACCTGTACTTTGCGTTCTCTTGCAAAATAATTGTATATACGTAGTGTTCATACACACCGTCTGATCTGTTAGTACACGGCTGTGTACCTAGAAATATAAAAAAAAAAGCCTTTTCATTGGCACCTGTACTTTGCGTTCTCTTGCAAAATAATTGTATATACGTAGTGTTCATACACACCGTCTGATCTGTTAGTACACGGCTGTGTACCTAGAAATATAAAAAAAAAAAAAGCCTTTTCATTGGCACCTGTACTTTGCGTTCTCTTGCAAAATAATTGTATATACGTAGTGTTCATACACACCGTCTGATCTGTTAGTACACGGCTGTGTACCTAGAAATATAAAAAAAAAAAGCCTTTTCATTGGCACCTGTACTTTGCGTTCTCTTGCAAAATAATTGTATATACGTAGTGTTCATACACACCGTCTGATCTGTTAGTACACGGCTGTGTACCTAGAAATATAAAAAAAAAAAAGCCTTTTCATTGGCACCTGTACTTTGCGTTCTCTTGCAAAATAATTGTATATACGTAGTGTTCATACACACCGTCTGATCTGTTAGTACACGGCTGTGTACCTAGAAATATAAAAAAAAAAGCCTTTTCATTGGCACCTGTACTTTGCGTTCTCTTGCAAAATAATTGTATATACGTAGTGTTCATACACACCGTCTGATCTGTTAGTACACGGCTGTGTACCTAGAAATATAAAAAAAAAAAGCCTTTTCATTGGCACCTGTACTTTGCGTTCTCTTGCAAAATAATTGTATATACGTAGTGTTCATACACACCGTCTGATCTGTTAGTACACGGCTGTGTACCTAGAAATATAAAAAAAAAAAGCCTTTTCATTGGCACCTGTACTTTGCGTTCTCTTGCAAAATAATTGTATATACGTAGTGTTCATACACACCGTCTGATCTGTTAGTACACGGCTGTGTACCTAGAAATATTAAAAAAAAAAGCCTTTTCATTGGCACCTGTACTTTGCGTTCTCTTGCAAAATAATTGTATATACGTAGTGTTCATACACACCGTCTGATCTGTTAGTACACGGCTGTGTACCTAGAAATATAAAAAAAAAAAGCCTTTTCATTGGCACCTGTACTTTGCGTTCTCTTGCAAAATAATTGTATATACGTAGTGTTCATACACACCGTCTGATCTGTTAGTACACGGCTGTGTACCTAGAAATATTAAAAAAAAAAGCCTTTTCATTGGCACCTGTACTTTGCGTTCTCTTGCAAAATAATTGTATATACGTAGTGTTCATACACACCGTCTGATCTGTTAGTACACGGCTGTGTACCTAGAAATATAAAAAAAAAAAAGCCTTTTCATTGGCACCTGTACTTTGCGTTCTCTTGCAAAATAATTGTATATACGTAGTGTTCATACACACCGTCTGATCTGTTAGTACACGGCTGTGTACCTAGAAATATATAAAAAAAAAAGCCTTTTCATTGGCACCTGTACTTTGCGTTCTCTTGCAAAATAATTGTATATACGTAGTGTTCATACACACCGTCTGATCTGTTAGTACACGGCTGTGTACCTAGAAATATAAAAAAAAAAAAGCCTTTTCATTGGCACCTGTACTTTGCGTTCTCTTGCAAAATAATTGTATATACGTAGTGTTCATACACACCGTCTGATCTGTTAGTACACGGCTGTGTACCTAGAAATATTAAAAAAAAAAGCCTTTTCATTGGCACCTGTACTTTGCGTTCTCTTGCAAAATAATTGTATATACGTAGTGTTCATACACACCGTCTGATCTGTTAGTACACGGCTGTGTACCTAGAAATATAAAAAAAAAAGCCTTTTCATTGGCACCTGTACTTTGCGTTCTCTTGCAAAATAATTGTATATACGTAGTGTTCATACACACCGTCTGATCTGTTAGTACACGGCTGTGTACCTAGAAATATAAAAAAAAAAAGCCTTTTCATTGGCACCTGTACTTTGCGTTCTCTTGCAAAATAATTGTATATACGTAGTGTTCATACACACCGTCTGATCTGTTAGTACACGGCTGTGTACCTAGAAATATAAAAAAAAAAAGCCTTTTCATTGGCACCTGTACTTTGCGTTCTCTTGCAAAATAATTGTATATACGTAGTGTTCATACACACCGTCTGATCTGTTAGTACACGGCTGTGTACCTAGAAATATATAAAAAAAAAGCCTTTTCATTGGCACCTGTACTTTGCGTTCTCTTGCAAAATAATTGTATATACGTAGTGTTCATACACACCGTCTGATCTGTTAGTACACGGCTGTGTACCTAGAAATATAAAAAAAAAAAGCCTTTTCATTGGCACCTGTACTTTGCGTTCTCTTGCAAAATAATTGTATATACGTAGTGTTCATACACACCGTCTGATCTGTTAGTACACGGCTGTGTACCTAGAAATATAAAAAAAAAAGCCTTTTCATTGGCACCTGTACTTTGCGTTCTCTTGCAAAATAATTGTATATACGTAGTGTTCATACACACCGTCTGATCTGTTAGTACACGGCTGTGTACCTAGAAATATAAAAAAAAAAAGCCTTTTCATTGGCACCTGTACTTTGCGTTCTCTTGCAAAATAATTGTATATACGTAGTGTTCATACACACCGTCTGATCTGTTAGTACACGGCTGTGTACCTAGAAATATAAAAAAAAAAAGCCTTTTCATTGGCACCTGTACTTTGCGTTCTCTTGCAAAATAATTGTATATACGTAGTGTTCATACACACCGTCTGATCTGTTAGTACACGGCTGTGTACCTAGAAATATAAAAAAAAAAAGCCTTTTCATTGGCACCTGTACTTTGCGTTCTCTTGCAAAATAATTGTATATACGTAGTGTTCATACACACCGTCTGATCTGTTAGTACACGGCTGTGTACCTAGAAATATAAAAAAAAAAAGCCTTTTCATTGGCACCTGTACTTTGCGTTCTCTTGCAAAATAATTGTATATACGTAGTGTTCATACACACCGTCTGATCTGTTAGTACACGGCTGTGTACCTAGAAATATAAAAAAAAAAAAGCCTTTTCATTGGCACCTGTACTTTGCGTTCTCTTGCAAAATAATTGTATATACGTAGTGTTCATACACACCGTCTGATCTGTTAGTACACGGCTGTGTACCTAGAAATATAAAAAAAAAAGCCTTTTCATTGGCACCTGTACTTTGCGTTCTCTTGCAAAATAATTGTATATACGTAGTGTTCATACACACCGTCTGATCTGTTAGTACACGGCTGTGTACCTAGAAATATAAAAAAAAAAAGCCTTTTCATTGGCACCTGTACTTTGCGTTCTCTTGCAAAATAATTGTATATACGTAGTGTTCATACACACCGTCTGATCTGTTAGTACACGGCTGTGTACCTAGAAATATAAAAAAAAAAAGCCTTTTCATTGGCACCTGTACTTTGCGTTCTCTTGCAAAATAATTGTATATACGTAGTGTTCATACACACCGTCTGATCTGTTAGTACACGGCTGTGTACCTAGAAATATTAAAAAAAAAAAGCCTTTTCATTGGCACCTGTACTTTGCGTTCTCTTGCAAAATAATTGTATATACGTAGTGTTCATACACACCGTCTGATCTGTTAGTACACGGCTGTGTACCTAGAAATATAAAAAAAAAAGCCTTTTCATTGGCACCTGTACTTTGCGTTCTCTTGCAAAATAATTGTATATACGTAGTGTTCATACACACCGTCTGATCTGTTAGTACACGGCTGTGTACCTAGAAATATAAAAAAAAAAAAGCCTTTTCATTGGCACCTGTACTTTGCGTTCTCTTGCAAAATAATTGTATATACGTAGTGTTCATACACACCGTCTGATCTGTTAGTACACGGCTGTGTACCTAGAAATATAAAAAAAAAAAGCCTTTTCATTGGCACCTGTACTTTGCGTTCTCTTGCAAAATAATTGTATATACGTAGTGTTCATACACACCGTCTGATCTGTTAGTACACGGCTGTGTACCTAGAAATATAAAAAAAAAAGCCTTTTCATTGGCACCTGTACTTTGCGTTCTCTTGCAAAATAATTGTATATACGTAGTGTTCATACACACCGTCTGATCTGTTAGTACACGGCTGTGTACCTAGAAATATAAAAAAAAAAAGCCTTTTCATTGGCACCTGTACTTTGCGTTCTCTTGCAAAATAATTGTATATACGTAGTGTTCATACACACCGTCTGATCTGTTAGTACACGGCTGTGTACCTAGAAATATAAAAAAAAAAGCCTTTTCATTGGCACCTGTACTTTGCGTTCTCTTGCAAAATAATTGTATATACGTAGTGTTCATACACACCGTCTGATCTGTTAGTACACGGCTGTGTACCTAGAAATATAAAAAAAAAAAGCCTTTTCATTGGCACCTGTACTTTGCGTTCTCTTGCAAAATAATTGTATATACGTAGTGTTCATACACACCGTCTGATCTGTTAGTACACGGCTGTGTACCTAGAAATATAAAAAAAAAAAGCCTTTTCATTGGCACCTGTACTTTGCGTTCTCTTGCAAAATAATTGTATATACGTAGTGTTCATACACACCGTCTGATCTGTTAGTACACGGCTGTGTACCTAGAAATATAAAAAAAAAAAAGCCTTTTCATTGGCACCTGTACTTTGCGTTCTCTTGCAAAATAATTGTATATACGTAGTGTTCATACACACCGTCTGATCTGTTAGTACACGGCTGTGTACCTAGAAATATAAAAAAAAAAAGCCTTTTCATTGGCACCTGTACTTTGCGTTCTCTTGCAAAATAATTGTATATACGTAGTGTTCATACACACCGTCTGATCTGTTAGTACACGGCTGTGTACCTAGAAATATAAAAAAAAAAGCCTTTTCATTGGCACCTGTACTTTGCGTTCTCTTGCAAAATAATTGTATATACGTAGTGTTCATACACACCGTCTGATCTGTTAGTACACGGCTGTGTACCTAGAAATATAAAAAAAAAAAGCCTTTTCATTGGCACCTGTACTTTGCGTTCTCTTGCAAAATAATTGTATATACGTAGTGTTCATACACACCGTCTGATCTGTTAGTACACGGCTGTGTACCTAGAAATATAAAAAAAAAAGCCTTTTCATTGGCACCTGTACTTTGCGTTCTCTTGCAAAATAATTGTATATACGTAGTGTTCATACACACCGTCTGATCTGTTAGTACACGGCTGTGTACCTAGAAATATAAAAAAAAAAAGCCTTTTCATTGGCACCTGTACTTTGCGTTCTCTTGCAAAATAATTGTATATACGTAGTGTTCATACACACCGTCTGATCTGTTAGTACACGGCTGTGTACCTAGAAATATAAAAAAAAAAAAGCCTTTTCATTGGCACCTGTACTTTGCGTTCTCTTGCAAAATAATTGTATATACGTAGTGTTCATACACACCGTCTGATCTGTTAGTACACGGCTGTGTACCTAGAAATATAAAAAAAAAAAGCCTTTTCATTGGCACCTGTACTTTGCGTTCTCTTGCAAAATAATTGTATATACGTAGTGTTCATACACACCGTCTGATCTGTTAGTACACGGCTGTGTACCTAGAAATATAAAAAAAAAAAGCCTTTTCATTGGCACCTGTACTTTGCGTTCTCTTGCAAAATAATTGTATATACGTAGTGTTCATACACACCGTCTGATCTGTTAGTACACGGCTGTGTACCTAGAAATATAAAAAAAAAAAGCCTTTTCATTGGCACCTGTACTTTGCGTTCTCTTGCAAAATAATTGTATATACGTAGTGTTCATACACACCGTCTGATCTGTTAGTACACGGCTGTGTACCTAGAAATATTAAAAAAAAAAAGCCTTTTCATTGGCACCTGTACTTTGCGTTCTCTTGCAAAATAATTGTATATACGTAGTGTTCATACACACCGTCTGATCTGTTAGTACACGGCTGTGTACCTAGAAATATAAAAAAAAAAGCCTTTTCATTGGCACCTGTACTTTGCGTTCTCTTGCAAAATAATTGTATATACGTAGTGTTCATACACACCGTCTGATCTGTTAGTACACGGCTGTGTACCTAGAAATATAAAAAAAAAAAGCCTTTTCATTGGCACCTGTACTTTGCGTTCTCTTGCAAAATAATTGTATATACGTAGTGTTCATACACACCGTCTGATCTGTTAGTACACGGCTGTGTACCTAGAAATATAAAAAAAAAAAGCCTTTTCATTGGCACCTGTACTTTGCGTTCTCTTGCAAAATAATTGTATATACGTAGTGTTCATACACACCGTCTGATCTGTTAGTACACGGCTGTGTACCTAGAAATATTAAAAAAAAAAGCCTTTTCATTGGCACCTGTACTTTGCGTTCTCTTGCAAAATAATTGTATATACGTAGTGTTCATACACACCGTCTGATCTGTTAGTACACGGCTGTTGTACCTAGAAATATAAAAAAAAAAAGCCTTTTCATTGGCACCTGTACTTTGCGTTCTCTTGCAAAATAATTGTATATACGTAGTGTTCATACACACCGTCTGATCTGTTAGTACACGGCTGTGTACCTAGAAATATTAAAAAAAAAAAGCCTTTTCATTGGCACCTGTACTTTGCGTTCTCTTGCAAAATAATTGTATATACGTAGTGTTCATACACACCGTCTGATCTGTTAGTACACGGCTGTGTACCTAGAAATATTAAAAAAAAAAGCCTTTTCATTGGCACCTGTACTTTGCGTTCTCTTGCAAAATAATTGTATATACGTAGTGTTCATACACACCGTCTGATCTGTTAGTACACGGCTGTGTACCTAGAAATATAAAAAAAAAAGCCTTTTCATTGGCACCTGTACTTTGCGTTCTCTTGCAAAATAATTGTATATACGTAGTGTTCATACACACCGTCTGATCTGTTAGTACACGGCTGTGTACCTAGAAATATAAAAAAAAAAAAGCCTTTTCATTGGCACCTGTACTTTGCGTTCTCTTGCAAAATAATTGTATATACGTAGTGTTCATTACACACCGTCTGATCTGTTTGTACACGGCTGTGTACCTAGAAATATATTAAAAAAAAGCCTTTTCATTGGCACCTGTACTTTGCGTTCTCTTGCAAAATAATTGTATATACGTAGTGTTCATACACACCGTCTGATCTGTTAGTACACGGCTGTGTACCTAGAAATATAAAAAAAAAAAAAG